>OMLB01064140.1:5353-42444 GCA_900302555.1 Myripristis jacobus | reverse complement strand
TCAAGGTGTCCTTGCTTGACAGCCCATAAACTGTTTTCATAGAGGGACACAGAAAATAACCGAATGTGTATATGAAAATCTTTCAAAATATAGGAAACTTGGCCCAAACATGTAATTTAATGTAAATATCCTCATTTAATTCTGCATTGTACATTTCTTGTACTGCGTAAATTACACCTATTATGTCATGTTTGCAGCATTTGAACAATATTACCAGCAAATAAATCACCATCCAAGTTATTAATTTGCTAGTAAAAAGAACTGAAACTGATTTGATGAAACTGATTTGAACCTGGAAACAAAGGACTGGAGATCACTACAAAGTGACATGAAATTCCACATTTAATGGACTGGCTAAAATAGGCACTCTAATTATGTGTTTTTTCTTACCTCCTCTATACCAGCACCAGTGTCTTCCTCTACTGGACCAAAGAAATAAAAATGCACATTCAAAATTCACTCAAAATGTTCGCCTGTAGACAGACTCCCTGACACCAAAGGCTTTGACAAAGAGCTGCTGTAACAATTTTGACCACTAGATGGCTGCACTAGCTACAGTATGGCCTATCCATCCATCCATCTAACTATGTATCTGTGTATCCATCTTATCTATCTACCTATCTGTCCATCTATCTAGCAGATATTGTCTTTTGAAAGAAAATGTTTCTCTATAGTTTTGGCAGCGCAATATTCATCTGAATTCATCTTTTATCCAGGCTGGAAAATGTGAAAGCGACTTTTGAGGGAAAAAAAATTCAAGTTACTAGGTTTAACTTGTACATAACAGTGGGCTAGGCTTAATTGCTCAGCCTAATGATTTATTCAGGCCTGGTTGCAGTTTTAGCCGCAGTGTGCTCTGAGCAGCATGGGGACAGTGGATGGACATACTGTATTAGACAGAATAGGGACAATAGCGGCCCCTCCTCCCGGTAGGGGCTGGGCTTGCCCGCAGTGTGCAGAGAGGAGGGCCGGACCGCCTCCTGCCCGCTGCACCACTGCCCTTCTTTCACAGATTTATACGCTTATCGCTGTCTGACTCATTTGGAAGGAGCCACAAGTTACCTCCAGAGTGGTGAGTCCTCTTTTTTTTTTTTTTTTAAACTTATATATTTTTTTAATTTAACTGGATTTGTGGTCTGAACCAAGTTGTAGTGACGTGTGCTTAACGGTGCACCTCGGCAGCGGCACTGAGGTTTATTCTAGTGTAGGCCTCCGTGCAGTTTGTACCGAAAACAAGACAGAAAACCTTCCCAGCTGTCTCATACACACACACAAACATACACATACACACACAGAGGCCTGAGCACTGACGTTATATCATGACATCGGAAGCGGAAAGCCAGTTTGAAGTAGACGTGATGTATTTCTAAAGGTGAGAATTTGTCATTTCTTACTGGAGGAAATCTGTGAAGTCGACTATGGGCCAGTGCGCACAAAAAGAAGGCAGGGCCTGTTTGGACTTCTGAACAGGTGCTGTAAACTATATGAGCCTTGGCATGATCTCTGTATCCAGTATCACTATCATTTATTATAGGCCCTAACATAGCCCACCATTGTGATGTGGAATAGGCTGCTTTTATTTTGTATTTTGTATTTTGTATTTTTTGAGAGTAGAATGAGCCTCCTGTTGCTTTCTGTGCAGCATTGAAACTGAGAAGCTCATGGTTGGTCGGGTCATTGTTGAGGTTGAAATCCTATGGATGACTCCACCACAGGACTTGCATAGATCAGCTCTTTGCTGGCCATGGAAAAAAAAAAAAACAGAGATGTCCTTTTGGTCACTAGCCAGCAGTAGCCTCTCTGTAGCTCTTTGACAGGCTGGAGGGACATGCCTGCAGACTCCACAGAGCAGAGAGAGAGGGGCCTCTGGGGGGTGTTTCTCTAAACATTGTCCTTGCCTGTGCAGTTGTTTCTATCAACAGCACAGGCTATTTTGCTCAACACTGTGTGTGTCTCTCTCACTCTCTCACACAATCATTTATCTCATGGAATCTCTCAGCCCCTCATCAATGCCACACCATTCATGCCTTCTGTATTACTTTCATTGCCAGCAGTGTTTAGTGATGGAGACTTACTCATTTGAATTCATTTTGAGTGCAGCCGAGCAGAAGAATATTGTAGATTATCCCATTTCCCAAGAAGCGGTAAATAAAGAAAATCTCAGTCACTTTTGGATGGACTTTTTTCTTTTGCTTTTTACTTAACTTGTTATACTGTTTCCACACAACGCTATTGTTGGTCCCCCTGGCGACTTGCCTGAGAGTTGTGAAAGAGGCCTTTCTAGCATGAAATATGAAGTGCACTCTGCGAGCAGCACTCAGGGAAGGAGCAGAAACACTGAGGAGGGGAAATGCTAAACTCCCATAGGGTCCGGTTTTCCTCCAGTCTTCTCTAACCCAAGGCGACTGACATAATTTGAATATTATGTTACATAAACCCTCTGTTAGAACATCTGTGAATGACATCTGTTTTTTTTCTCGCTCTCCTTCAGCCTCCTCACAGACCCAAGGTATCATTTTTGTGTTATTTGTGAGTTTGAATGTTGGATCATTTATTAAAGGTGCCGGGTTGCTGTCCTTGTCTCACATTCCCAAATCACCCCTCTGCTATATGGTTTGCTTTTTTATGTCCACAATAAATGTGTTTAGCTTTCATTTGTCTGTCTCTAAGTAATCAGTGTTTCTATTGCAGCATGATTTCTATAGGTTAAATTTTCAGTCCATTTTGTCATGCTGCATACAAAAAAAAACATACTGTCTAGCAGATCTCACTGTGTCTCACTAGTCTTTTGTATGAATATTTCAAACAAAGTGAAAGTGTTTAGGTTTGTGCTACTTGTTGATTACCAGCATGATGTGGGAATGTAATATAATGTAAATAAGATCTAGAGCCAAGACCAGCTGAGCTAAGTGGCTTCCTGATGCCACTTAGCTCAGATCAGACCAGATTAGTAGAAGACAGATCCAGCACAATATGGTCAGCACCAAAAAAAGTCACAATCAGTTCTTAGAAATCCGTTGTTTTGGTCACCTAGTTCACCTAAGTGGCACAAACTAACTACGTCTGATAGCTGTGCTGTAGCTCTTTGACAAGAGTGTGCTGCTGCTAGCTTGCTGCTATTTATAGTCAGTACCGTGCACACACACTCAGCTCCATATTTTTATCTTGCCCCAGTATGCATCCAGAGGGAGGGATTTCTGCAAGCATATACGCCAACCGGCTGCGGGCAGAGGGCATGGGCTCCAAAGACCAGGCAGTGCTGTTCCTCAACCAGGACTACGAGGCTCTGAAGCAAGAATGTGTGGAGAGTGGCTGCCTGTTTGAAGACCCCTGTTTCCCTGCTGAGCCTCCATCTCTGGGTTTCAAGGAGCTCGCCCCCTACTCCTCCAAAACCAGGGATGTGGAATGGATGAGGCCCACGGTGAGGAAACTGAGGGGAACAATTAACTATGACCAATGTGAACTGCTCATTGTACAAATCAAAGAGTCCTTTCAACACACACATTCCTGACCGGTGGTTTGGAATAACGTTGCACCTTGCTAATTGTTTTTTGTGGAATGCTTCTCCTGATCGAATGTGGTCAAATGTTTTGACAGTTGCTCGTGCTGACATGGACTCCAGTTTACTTCAGGACAGTTGTTTCTTGTCTACACAGCAACATGTCAATCACAGTTTCATATAGCTGGTACCAAGTCCTGTCTGCAATGTGGGCAGAATAGGACAAGTAGGGGCAGGAGCCCCTCACAGCACAGGCCACTGCAGCTGTTGGCATCAGCGGTATTCCCAGACCACTCCCTCACCATGCTATTTATTTACTTGATTAAAACACATGAGGTTGACACGTAGATGCAAGAATAGTAATCATCTGAAAGCGTGATAACACTCTTTGTAAAGTGCAGTAGATCTTTAAAATGTGTTGACTTGTTTGAATCAAATTAAATTGTACCAACTGGAACCAAAATGATAAATTATGGAATTCTTTGTTTATCTTGTATACTGTAATTTTCACCCATATCCATCATTTCCTTTAGGAAATTACAGATGACCCTCAGTTCATCCTGGGTGGCGCTACCAGAACAGACATCTGCCAGGGAGCGCTGGGTGAGTCCTCATTAACCACCTCAGTGCTAATGGCCAGCCTGAGTCTGTCTTGAGGAAAATGGGATGAATATAGACTGGTCTGCAAGTTCTCTGGCCATGACTTGGGGCCTGAAAAACTGCCAAAGAACTAGCCTGCACAAAAGGCATGTGTAAACACCCCTGCTCTGAGATGGAAAAGCTATCATTTATAAGACTATAACTAAACCAGGCTGAAGTTAGATTTGACTCAAAATGTCGTTGATTAAAGCACCTACTGTGCACGTCTTTTTCAGATTCAATAAGAAATATCCAATTCAGTGATGTTTTGCTTAGAACGAGACAACATGACGATGGTCTTTCGACTGAAACATCTTTGAATAAAGACTTATTTTTAAAAAAAATACAACTGAAGAAGACAGTGTGCAGGAGTTCCTTTAATTTGATGTTGCCAGCCTTTGGGTTTCTCTTAGGTCTTACACACCTACCTGCCTACACTTAGGTGTAGATAAGGTTTCACTGATTCAAGTTAAGAAAATGTAAAGTGTCTTTGAAAATAATTCTTGCCCTTTTGTTTGAAAGTTTTTTGTTCTTGACGTCAGTAGTGGTATCTCAGTGTTTACCTCCTTTCCCATTACACTTGTTTTACTCCCAACACATACATTTCTCTCTCTCACCTCCAGGTGACTGCTGGCTCTTGGCAGCCATCGCCTCCCTCACCCTGAATGACAGGCTTCTGCACCGGGTTGTTCCACATGGCCAGTCCTTCTTGGACGACTATGCTGGAATCTTCCATTTCCAGGTGCTTAAAGATTATCTTCTACTATTGAATCACCTGGTCTTCTCAATCAAGAGTACATCACTTGATACCAGTGCTTGATTATTGCTTCATGTTGCAGTTCTGGCAGTTTGGCGAATGGGTAGATGTTGTGATTGATGACAGATTGCCAGTCAAAGATGGTGAGCTCATGTTTGTCCATTCTGCTGAGGGCAATGAATTCTGGAGTGCTCTGCTGGAGAAAGCCTATGCCAAGTAGGTACTGAGAGGGTCTGCCTTGTTGCTAAATTATTCAGTGCTAGTCTGTTTGTCTCAAGTTAGGAAGTTATAAATCTCCTCATTACAAACACATTTACAAATGCTGCAGCTGATGGCATTAAAAGATAAGTGTGTGTTTTGTGTGTGGTGTCAGGCTGAATGGCTCCTATGAGGCTCTGTCGGGAGGCAGCACCACTGAGGGTTTTGAGGACTTCACAGGCGGCGTGTCTGAGATGTACGAGCTCCGCAAAGCACCGAGAGACCTGCACCGGATAATTGGCAAAGCCTTGGAGAGAGGCTCCCTGTTGGGCTGCTCTATTGATGTAAGCACTGGACTTACTGGCACACCACCAAGACACACCGATCGATGTTCTCCCATCTTTTGAAAGCTCCATTACCTTAAAAGCATTTCTATTCATTCCATTGTTAGACAGTTCTTACTTTGATGCCGCAATCATGTTTTTACATAAATGCAGATCACCAGTGCCTTTGATATGGAGGCTGTCACGTTCAAGAAGCTTGTGAAGGGCCACGCTTACTCAGTCACCGGATTGAAGCAGGTTTGTGGATGCCTATTGGTTGCCTAGTTTGCCATTATGTTTGTAATCTATGGGGCTATGATGCTTTCTCTCCGCTGTTGTTTAGGTAGACTTCCGTGGCAATATAGAGCGACTAATCCGGGTACGTAACCCCTGGGGCCAAGTGGAGTGGACCGGTGCTTGGAGTGACAAGTGAGTGTGCCCAAGCATATGAATTATCCACCTTTGTTAAAGTGCCCTCCATCCCTATTTCTGTGTGATTGATTTTGTTTGGTTACCATTTCCATGCATGAATTCTTTGTCTTCAACTAATTGCATATTTAATCCATGTCTGCCTATCTTTATGTAGCTCCCCTGAATGGGATGAAATTGACCCATCCGAACGGGAAGATCTGCATCTGCAGATGGAAGATGGAGAGTTTTGGTAAGATGTCAAAAGTTCCTGCAAGTTCTTGGTATGCTACGTACATACATCGTTCCTTACATTTGTTAGCAAATATGTTTTTCTCATCATTCAGGATGTCCTTCAATGAGTTCCTGAGGCAGTTTTCCCGTCTAGAGATCTGCAACTTGACTCCGGATGCTCTGTGCGAGGACGGTCTCAGTCACTGGAACACCATCAAGTTCCACGGGACATGGAGGAGAGGCAGCACAGCTGGAGGCTGCAGGAACCACCCCAGTGGGTCTCACACAGTCACAAAAAACTCAATTGCATACAAAAAAGACCCACTGATTTAGATAATATTTACCTAAAGGGATAGCTTTCCAAAAACAGAGATTTCCCCATAGTGCAAGCTAACCATCTGGATTGTTTGTGTGATTTGGCGAAGTTTCCAGTGGGGCTGGGTGGATATGTGTTTGTGGTGAACTTTATCTGTCGTCCCTGAAGGAGTATGAGCTCAGATAGATGCTGTTTGCTGGTGCTCTTTGGTAAAAAATGAAACTGTTCCCCTTGAATGCTGTGGATTGTGGTGGCTGTCTGTCATTGTTTTTAGAAAGAGCTTTTGCTGTTGAGTTTGTCGCATGTTAATTTTTGACGATTTGAGATCCACATACAAATATCCATCCAACTCCATTGTACTGAGGTGCAGGGAGACAGAGACACTCACAGCTGACTGGAAGCCTTGCCAAATCTCACAGAAACTATCTGGATGGATAATTTGCACCATATACAAGTGGGATTTTTTTTTTAATATGGTGAACTGCCCTTTAAATGAAATGGTACTACTCCAGTATTACAAGTGTAGGCAGCTCTTGATGCAGAAAATGTGAATATGAAACAGTCTAACTCCGATAAATCAACCTTCTGGACAGACACGTTTTGGATCAACCCTCAGTATAAGATCACTCTGCTGGAGGAGGATGATGATCCAGAGGACGATGAGGTGGCTTGCAGCTTCTTGGTGGCTCTTATGCAGAAGGACCGGCGTAGACATCGCCGCCATGGTCAGGACATGCACACCATTGGCTTTGCAATCTATGAGGTGAGAGCAGGGGAGGAAAAACATCACCCTTTTTGGCTTTGTAAAGTTTATTCACCCTTATTTTTTAACTTGGTCTCAGCACAGGCATATTCATTTTTCTTTCTCTCTGTCTTTTTTGTGCAGATTCCAGATGAGGTATGATACCACAGCTTTAAGATTAACATCTTATGTTAAGATTTAATAGTTTCCTCTTACATCTTACTTAGTTACTGAGTGGGGTGGCGTTTCAGGCCAAGTTTTGTGTCCTAATGCCCTCAGTACAGGGGCTGCCAGAATGTCCATTTGAAGAAAGAGTTCTTTCTGACCCATTCATCATGTGCTCGCTCTGAGACCTTCATCAATCTGCGAGAGGTGAGCACACGTCTTCGTCTGCCCCCTGGAGAGTACCTCGTCGTCCCCTCCACCTTTGAGCCCAGTAAAGAGGCTGACTTTGTCCTGAGAGTCTTCACTGAGAAGCAGTCAGAAACAGAGTATGTGTCCTTGCATATTGTCCTAGATGGAAATTTATATGTAGTTAATGTGTATGTGTACTTGTGCCCGTGGTTAATATGAAGTCTGTTTGAATCAAAATCTCCTGTTAACATTGACATCTTTTCCACTGCAGAGAACTAGACGATGAGATATCTGCAGATTTGGGTGATGAGGTAGGTATCTGAAATTTGTATGAAAAAAAAAAACAGTGTTTCACATATTCTTATACTGCCGTCCTCCTTCATCAAAAGGATGTGCATGTTACATCAGTGCCTGATATCCCCAATGCTTACTGTCCTACAGGAAGAAATAACTGAAGAGGACATTGATGACTCTTTTAAATCCATGTTTGCCCAGCTGGCAGGGGAGGTAAGCTCTCAAACACGTGTCTTAACTGTTTTTGAGCAGTCTTTATACAGTAATAACAAAAATAAACTTTATTTATATAGCACCTTTCTTGTACGAAATGCAGATCAAAGTGCTTTGCAATACAGAAATTACATGTACTGAGTGCTTCATGTATGAGGTGGAAAACCACCGTGCTTGGTACTGTACTGTATCAGTACTGTATCATTATCATGCAGGAACAAGACAAAAATCTGACAGTACTGCCACACTTAAAAATAAAGTTAAAAGATGGAAGTAAAGGCTACAACAGCATCAGAGGTCTCCATACTTTTAAGTGAAAACTCCCCAAAGTATTTCACCTTCTGTACATAATTTATAAGTCTGTGCTTAGGTCTCTAAAAGTATGAGCACAGCAGAACTTCCCTTTCCTGACAGATAGAGATTCATCACCGGAATTTATTTCCTGAAATTAGCCTCTTTCAGCTTATCCCAGAACATCTTCCCGTGGTTGAACCTCACTCTGGGTCTTATCTGTGTCTATAATGCTGCCCCGGAAAAACCACCCTGTTGTGGGGGTGCTGTGGGCTTTCAAGGAAAAAACACCACAGTCTTTTTCCTCAGATAAAATAGAATGCATAAAACCAAAGTTACAGCAGGGATAGAAATAAAACCCAATAAATAAGATGGGAAATAAAACCCACTTGATAAAAAATAAAGTCAAAATACAACATTTTAAATGAAGTGCAGCAGTGCATAAGCGGCACAAGATTAAAGTGCAAAAACTGAGAACTTGTTAAATGCTTAAGTGAAGAGATACAATTTTAGCTTTGTTTTAAAAATATTAAGCACTCTATTATATTATTTTCACATAATAATAGTGATACTGTCTTTCCTTAGCACTGCAGTTTTGTCGAACAATGCCAGTGCATTGTTTACTGTGGTGTCATAGGTCATGACAATCAATGTTTACCTCATCTTACATTGTTTCTAAATCTCTAAGATCAGACATGGTAGCAGCCTGGTCAGGGGGCAAAAGGTTAACATGTGTGAGATTAGTTCAGAGACATTAAAGTAAATAAAAGCTTCATCCTTAACTGAAGACTTGAAACCTCCTTGTACAACTCTCTCTTGTCTTGTTGCTTTCCAGGATATGGAAATTTCCATCCATGAGCTCAGGACCATTCTGAACAGGGTTGTGGCTCGACGTGAGTGATACTCATTTTTAGTTTAATTGATTTGATTGATTCCACTGTTTTGCGTACACTGACCATTTGGCAAAGTCCACCTCACTCAAGCTTGTGTGTGAAGTGAGCATGTGTCAGATAAGTCTTTTTGCTGTTTCAGACAAAGACCTGAAGACAGATGGCTTCAGTATGGAGTCCTGCAGGACGATGGTCAACCTCATGGACGTATCCTCCTGAGCTGCTGCACATCAGTAGAACAAAATACATTGAACAAACGAAATATTACTTGCATATATTTTATTATAAACATGCCATGCTGTCACGTTGGTGCCTGAATGTATCCGGTCAAATTCCTTAATGCAGTGACTCCCAGAAAGATGGCAGTGCCCGTTTAGGCCTGGTGGAGTTTCAGATCCTCTGGAATAAGATCCGCAAGTGGCTGGTAAGAATGGCCGGCTGTGTCTACAAACAAACGTTCAACAGTTTCACACCAGGCCGGTTTTCTACAAAGCTGGATCACCTCACCTCACCTCGCCTCGGGCAGAGACCCCTCGGCGCTCTCAGTTTCTTAGTTTCTATCTCAGCCACACCACACTCTGTTTGACTCTTACAGAAACAGTGTTCATGGTGAAGCTGCACATGTTTATACTCCTGCCTTACCTCATTGCATTTGTATATATTATACATTTCTATATTTATATAAATTATATATGCATATTTTACACTATTTTAGACACACACACACAACACACACACACTTATAAGTATGCATGTATGTATGTGACAGACTGTATTTCAGACTTTATTTATGGAGCACTTTTCATACAAATGCATGTAACAAAAAGTGCTTCACAAATTAAAACAACAAAATACCTCACCAACCCACCCCACCCCCTAAAAAAAGAAAGAGTAGGAAAAGGGACAATAAAAACACAATAAGATTGTAGAAGAGACAGCATCATCATTTTCCATTTTGATTTGAACCTTAAAAACAAAAGTTGAATATTTGGTTTAGGAATATGATTCAGTTAACCATGCTTGTGATCGCTAATTTCAGAAGATATTGCTCCTTTTAAAGTTAATGTGGCTGACTTGCTTTTCTGCATTGTGGAATAGCCCCCGTGTCTTTTGTTTCTTTTTCTGTTCACATGCCTGTCTCTGTCCTCAGGTTGTTTTTAGACAGTTTGACCTGGACAAGTCAGGGGCCATGAGCTCTTATGAAATGCGTCTTGCTGTGGAGGCCGCAGGTACAGTGTTCTTGACTACTCAGTCACACACACACACACACACACACACACACACCCTCAGCCACATGCATGCAAGCAAGTTTAACCTAGTCTAACCCTAACGCTAACCTAGTTTTTTGTCGCTCCTCTTGCGTAGGTTTTAAACTGAACAACAGACTGAACCAGATTCTGGTTGCTCGGTATGCGGAGAATGAGATCATTGACTTTGACAACTTCATCTGCTGCCTGGTTAAACTTGAGGCCATGTTTAGTGAGTAAAGTTCCCAGGACCAAAAAATACTAATCACTTATTTGCTCTTGGAGACGTTTAAGCAAAGACGCATTTTGTATTGTTTTCAACAGGATCTTTCCAGCAGCTTGACAAGGAGGGAACAGGAGTGGCTGAAATGAATATCACAGAGGTGAGTTTTGTTTCAAAGGTCAACAAGAAAAGAAGTCCACACGGTACAAGGAAAAAAGGCTGAAACACTTGAGCAGTACTTTAAAAAGTTTTTTTTTTTTCCTTGGGAATGACACATGGGACATAACAAATGTGACATATGTTTCAAACAAGCATCCAGGCCAATTATAATCATGTCATTAAAGGCTACTACAAAATATGGATAGTCTAGGGACAGCATGGATCCAAAAAAAAAAAAATCACCACATTTAATCATTATTAAACAGATTGCTGAATGTATCCCATTACTGATCATCAGAAAGAACAGAGACACAGATTTATTTTGAGTAATTTCACTGATTATGAAAGGCAACAAATCAAGTTTCATGTTTAGGTTATTTGGTGACACTGTTGAATTTAAAGACCAAAAATAAACTTCTAGCCTGAATGGTCACTCCACTTTTACTGTACTAGTGGTTTGCAGGTGAGAGACTGAGTGTATTTGCAAAAAAAAAAGCAATTACTATTGCTACTGAGGGTTGAGTGTGTAATGCGTCTGTGACTTCCCACTCCAAAACAAATTTCCCTGTGGAGACAATAAAGTTTATCCTATCCTATCCAGCAGGAGAGGTGATGTGTTGGCATCTGTCACTCGCTTGTCATCAGCTAATAACTGATGAAATGTCTTACCTTGTCTTATTTATATGTTTGAGCATTGGAAGCGATTCAAGGATTCATTTTTAGTCTAGAATGGTATGCATGAGTCAAATGTTTGGCAGGAGCACCACAGCAGGGCCAGCCCAACATAAACAGGAATCTTTGTCACTGAGTTACTGACTTTCTGACTGAGGGATGAAGTTACATCATCGGTCGACTGAGTGTTACGAGTTTACACACTGGCTGTTGCTCTTTCAAAATGAATCAAACAGTTTTCTCCTACACACCCACATACAGGGGGGCATTTCCACTCACTGACAGCTGCTCATTACAAATTTGACGCACACTATGAATGGGATATTTTGCTGCTCTTGTTTACAGACAATGCATTGATCAGACCATTTTGTCTATCCATTGACTGCAGATCATTCCAAACATGTTGCACACTACCAACGCAATGTGACTATCCCTGTAACAACAGTTTTGCACACTGACCATACACAGTCCAGCCATTTCCTAGGTTTTCAGCTAGTCTTGTTTAAAATTCATAGTGGATTTTTTTCCTCTTTCGCATTGCAAGCACTATGCGCCTTGAGGGAAAATATCTTTCTTTCTCTTACATCAGATCTTACAAGCATATTCTAGCTTTTGAGTCCATCTTATCCGTTTGAATGATGATTGAATGAATTTCTCAGTCTTCTCTATTCACCTGAGTCCTTTCTTTTCAAAATTACCAGTGGCTATACATCACCATGTGTGGTTGAAGCACACCTTTACCAGAAGAGGGATGCACAGAAACGGTACAGTGCCACAAACCCGGAGCCCTGAAGACCCTCAGCCTTAGTGACCTGTTGCTAAATGATCCGTCTAACACATCCTACCTTATTGTACCTTAAGTAATGAGAGAGCTGTGTAATGGAGAACTGAGGTCCAACCAAGCCAAGTGTCTCATCCATACCAGGGAAGCTATGCAAAATTACTGTATACAGCAGTCGCTGCGCTACACCGACCTGACACCTCTATGTAAACGGCGAGGGCCAAAGCATGAAAAAAATAAATAAATCACCATCTGTAGTGTGCTTTGCTGTAACACATTTTGTATTACTCCACTTTCTTTTGCTGCCTGTATGGTGTGTGCATGTCACCTGTTTGTACTAACAACCAATCACTGAACAGTTAAAAGTCATAGAAATTTAACATAATTTCTTTTGTCTATTATGTTTTGATACATGTAAGAGAAGTCTTACTAGTTACTCATATTTTTTTTTTTTTTACTTATCTTTTTTCTAATTTCATGAAAAAATATTTTTAACATGACCTTACCACTCATGTTGTTTCATTTTTACAACTATAGGTGGCGGTGTAGGTAATAACCTAAAGTCATTGTAGGAAAGCTCTTGTTTGCCTTTGATGTTGAAGTGGAATTATTTTAGCCTCGTCTCCCCCAATTGAACATGGGAGTCAAATATCTGACCTCTGATAAGTTTGACATGATAGACCGTATTATTGCACTGGGATGTGATTTAATATTTGGACGCTGCTTGTGATGTGTAATGTGCAGTTGCATCAGATTAGTGGTCAAGATGTCATTTCACCAAGGTGAATCCCATCGAGTTGATACTGAAAGCCTTATAACACGATTCGATGTTATAGAGCTCCAGTTAGGAATGTGCCAGTCATACTTAGGTATTGTGAATTAATGTTGTGCCTTGACAAAATAAACATTTTACCTAAAATGTGTGCTAGCTCAATGTGTTACATCCCACAGCTTCATGACATACTGTTCGTGCCAACATGAAGTGACCCATGTTGGACTGCTCGCTCTGCACCAGATGTATTTTGGTTTGCATTCACTGAAAAAGTAAATTTACTGTAAGCATACAGACCCCAGTGGGAAATGCATTGAATGTTGACAAAGATTTTTAGTCTACTACACAATAAAATATTAAAAGGAATAACTGCCTGTGTATTTGTTCTTAGCAGCTTTAGACTGCAGCAGACAAGGACACTGATGAGACAAAGGACAAAATGCTCATACAAATGTGTTATTTTTTCCCCAACAGGTGTGGATGTAAGGCTTGCACACCAACAAAATCATACAGTAATACAGGAGAATGAATGTAACAAAATGATCAAGATTAACAAGTGAAATTAGACAAAAGATACTACAGCTAAACAAATGAACTAGCAATTGCCAGCAGCTTGGAGTAGTCTCCCTCCATCTTACGCAGCTGCGTAGGTATGGGGACCTTAATTCTGGTTCCTGTAGGGTTGCCACTGTCCTCGATCAGAACAACATTGTTCGAATCAAAACGTGGAGTCATGCGTGCTCCAGGCATCTTGTGTCCAACAATAAGCGCCTTCTTCTTCTGTCCCTTAATGGCAAGCAAAACTTTGTCACCGACTTTTCCCACGCCGTTCTTGGTGTAGACATGAATGACCCTCGGTGGACGGTGATATGGGGTGTTTCCAAGAGTGCTGTTGTCCACAACACGCACTCTTGTCATTTTCTGAATGGCGGCGGCAACAGCTGATACACTGACAAGACAAAAGGTACATCGGTCATCACTCTCATCCAACAGAAAGACTACTGAGCTGAATACTACAGAATATGGATCCTCTTCATCTAAGCATCTTCAGTAAGGTCACTGGTTTACAAGGAAAGGCAAAAGTGGGGATTCACTTCTGATTATGAAAAACAAAAACAACAACACCCTGAATTACTTTTCAGTTCCACAACTCAAATTCACATGAACCCCTGATGGCAAAGTGACACATGCGTGCTAATGGAATAATGAGGTCAAAGTGCAATCTATCCGTCCAAATTGTGTGCTCAGGTGAGGTCGCCACTACCTCCCCTGTTTCCTGGCAACCCAATGGGGCTGGATGAGTATTTTCTGTGGATCTCAAATAATTAAAAATATACATATTGAACAGCAGCACACAGTATCTGTCTGATGTCTGAATGAGTTTGCACTTCTCCTAGGTAAATAGATAGCCTGCCACAAAGGCACACCCATCTAGCCCTACTGTACTGAGGTAGGGGACAAATTTGCGGCAAATTTGAAAATATTCGGGGTTCAAAACAGAAAAACAACCATAAAAAAGTAATAGTAATAATGAATAAATAAATGAAAAAATTAAAAATACATCCTACAAAGTTCTCACCCGTGATATCCTTGAACTAGGAAATGAAATGTACAGTCTTAAAAACCCATCCACTGTATGAGAGCCATTTTAGCTAATAAATTAATGAATATACTTAATATTTTTATGTCTGTTTTAAAGGTCTGGTAGATTTTGTGCCTTTTTAAAGAATATTTGTTGATTTCATGTTGTTATCCCAAATCTCTGAATGTAAAAAAACAATTATTAATGTTGCAAATAAGACAAAATACAGAGAACATGAGTAAAGGTGGTGTTACTGAACCTTTACATCTCTGGAATTTTTTTTTTCTTTTTTTTTTCTTTCTCTCTGATCAACTTCAAAATACAAGGCAGCCTAAATCACTGATTCTCAGATACATGCTTGTGCTGTTTGAGATTTGCCTTGATTTAGCCACACCGTCACTGCAACTAAATGATAGGTGCGTCACTATTTGCTTTATTTTTTCCCCTAATAACTGTAAATAAGGATTATGTCAAAAAAAAAAAGACCTAAACCATGGCAAAAGCAAAAGGCAGCTCACTGCCACCTCATTAGCCTCTGTAATGACAACATAACAAACATTTAAACACATTTTGACAGGGAAACAATACCTGAAAGCCCTCTGATTTAGTGACGACGCTCCTGCGACGAATTTTGACAGATGGAGAAGAGCCATAACTAGAACAAACACAAAGCCCGCTGGAAGGAAAGAGAAGGATTTAATAATTTGGCCCTTTAGTTAGCTGGTTACGTATTGAGAACATGGCTTTTTGTGCTAATGGTATCGTTAGCTAACACGCTACACAGACCGAGCGGGGTTATTAGTTTTGCCCCCTAATACCAACACGCATGTAGCTTGATAATTTGCATCCGTATAAAGTGAGCAAGCCTCAAAATGAAGTTTTACAGTACCTAACGTGTTACTCTCCTGTCACAGCCGCACTCCATGCCAATGTCAAAAATGTTGCGTCAGTAAAGTGCGACCAGCCGCCTTTGACCCTGTTTTTCCGCCGAGAAACTAATTTATTTTCATATCGAAGCATACTCACATCATCTTTTTTAATGGAAAAAATGTGTGTAACTTGTATACTTCGTGTACTTGGCTTGAATTTAATTAAATAAAGGATAAGAGAAAGTAGTTAATACATTTGTCAGACGTCATCAAAACGCAGCAGAGAGAATATAGATATATAACAACACAGAAGCAGCCAGCCGGGTGATCCGTTTCTTGTCTACATCTTCAGCGTCTATGTGCGTCACGTCCTAAAGCGGAGGACGTCACCTCCCGTCGGGCTGGTTAGCGAGCGCTGCTAAACCGACTGACAGACACAGACACCGCCGCAGCGCCTGGATACAGCGCCGCTTCTCCCTCCTTCGTGGACACTAACGTTACAGACACACCGTTTGGACAGGGCAGCGTTAGTTTGGCAGCTGGCGGCCACTGTTGGTGTTGTGGTCCGGGGAAAAGAGACGTTATTTTTTCTCTTTACTTCGATGAGGAGCAGCCACAGGGCGTTAGAGAGCCTCCACCTGTTATTTGCCATATCGCCGAGCTAAGTTAGCTAGCGTTAACGCCGCGGTTGACTGCTAGCTCTCGTTAGCTGTCGCTAAGTGGCTGATAAATCCGCTCCCTGCGCACCATAACAAGGTAACCTGTTACTTTGCTATTTAGCTGTGTAACCTAACGCTACATTTACTTGTCATTCATATTGGTTGTTTTTGTCTCTTCCCTGCAATTGCGGCAGTTGCAATTGCAACTTTGCGGTAGCGGTTAGAACAAACAATAAGCGATGTAAACAGGTTAACGTAATCAGCGTCCTATGTATCTATCAGTACTGGTCAGATTGATAGCTAACGATAGCTAGGCTGACTATAGCTATGTTTCGTAATATAATTCTAGTTATATTAGATGTCAGCGTTGTAAAGCAACAGTAATGGCAGGTGTTGAATGCTAAACCCCCCCACCAAGCCCGTGTACTGAAGTCTGCCATGCAAGCTGATATTAGCTAAGTTGGTGTAAATGCCCGCAATGTGTTGCACTCTAAAATAACAGCAAATGATAATGCATGGGAGGCAAGGTAACGTTACTTGACTAGAGACATGAAATAATTCAACTAACATTAGTTTTAATGTTTTCCTCAGCTCATTACGGAATGCTTAATATAGCATTAAATAATTCGCAAATTATCAGTCAACCCTGATATCGCTATTAAACGTAGCAGTGCCATTATGGGAATATTGTGGTGGTTGCACCACTCCAGCTTGATCACTTACCTAAACTGGGCCTCATCATGGACTGATGGTATGATGAGTAGCCGGAATCTGGTTTTGACTATCAATAATAGATGTTTCCTTTCCTATTGCAAAGAATGGGGAGAACATGAGACGTCCTCTATCAGGTTTAATTTTGTATTCATGAGCGCTACTGTGATGGAGTGACTTGGATGAAATATTGATGGAATACCTTTCAGAGAGAATGAAAACTTTGACATACTTACTGTCAGGACCCTGACTCATAGCTTACAGATGATAATATACATAACATACAGGGCTTCACTTACTTTACTCCATGTCGTTTACCAAGGAAACTGGTGCTTATCCTTCATGTGTAATGCCCTGACAATGCACAAAATACAAGATGGTCAAAGTGGAAATCATTTTATATCCAATTTCCCAGGTTTGGCCTGGTCAGCTGTAACTGTTGGTGATTTATGAGATTCCTGATAGTAAGGAAAGTTGCATTGAAAGATCACCCTAAATATGGAGCGCATCACCAACTTGCAGTAGTCTTTTGCAGGTAGAGTTGAATTGCAATGACAGAACTCCTTGTAAAATCCAAGGTTATGTCAGTCATTTCGGTGTATTTTGTTCAGCAGAATGTTGGGCAATGGTGTGTCTAGTTGGAGGCTAGCGGTACTATCCTACAGCCAGACCTTGGAGAGCAGCCATTGTTTGCTCTCTCAAGTGTATAACATTACTTTCACAATTAGCATCGGCCTGCATTTGCCATCTATCCAACATGGCCTGTTGGTGGCTTTTCTGCTCTGAATACGATGTCTGATTTCACTGGGAATAACATTTTCTCCTTAACCAACAAAATCTCATCATGTACACACACATCTGTGATCCTTGGCAGTGATGTGATTTTTCTCTTTTTACCCAGGAGTTGTCTCTTTGCCTGTTTTGCCCCATCTTTATTCTCCATTTTGTGTGTGTGTTGTCTGAATTACACATTAGTTGTTACATTATTGTGAAACACATCACTAGATTGCATTGACAACATCATAATCCTGGGATAATCAAAGCTCAGCCGCTGAGCAGTGTTTGCGTTGTCAATGATTTACAAGCTAATACCCACAAGGCTAATATAGGCAATTGTATATATCAGCCAAGTCGCTGGTCTCTCTTGCTTATCTAAGGAATTTTCATCATTATTGGCTGACTCATGTCAAGTTTGACATGTTGTCAAACAGAACACATAGCTTATACTCAAATGTAAAGGCTTTTTTGATAATTACTTTGCACAGTGAACAAGGCCTATAATGAATTCAAACCTGTGCTTGATTGTAACTTTTATTATTTGATGTTTAACTATAATTTTTACTATAATTTTGTCACGTTTAGATAGGTTAGGTGTGTGGAAATTTGGTGAAATTTGGCCTAGTTAGCACTTTGCTTAAAGGGGATGCATTTCATTCCCTGTTTGGGTATGATTTCCACCCAATTATCAGTCAGAACTAGTAACTTGCACAAAAGGCATAAATGTGTCTGGGTTGTAGATTTGTTGGAATAAGTTGGCCATTAGAGCACTTATTCTCAAATCTGATGCAAGTTCTCTCAAGAAGGGGGATGGTGGCAGTTCTGCTGAGATGAGGGAAAATTCAGTTAACTAGGGTGATTAGGTTAAACTGGTGTTTTTTCGTCTGGTGCAGTATAAAGTCAGGACTGTGTTTTTGAGATGAATATATGATGAATGATGAAATGTAACCCCTTTGGAAGGCCTTGCTATACCTAGATTTTCTGATTGTTGTTATTGTTGTTTTCAGTGCAAGTGAGACTCTGTTGTTGATTTTAAAAGGAAGGTTATCTCTCTGGCATAATTGGAGAAGGCAGTTAGTCACGAGCATACATAGTTCTCTAAATTTAAGGGAGTGGCATGTCTGACTAGATGCAGCTAGATAATCATGAGCACATCTTTCAATTGGTAAGGTTTGACTCATCATGGTGAAGGTTTCCAATAATTTTCTGGATTATTCCTATAGGGCAGCGCTGTGGAGCTGAACAAAACTGGTTTAAATGACTCCTAGAAATACATGCAGTTATTCTGTGTCCCTCCTGTTATTAGTCTTAATTTAACTGGGAAGGCAAAGTGGAGGATTTCAACTGGGCACTCCATGAGTAGACTACTTCAGACTTGATTTTTGATTTGCTTATTTCTACCATCGAAAAAGCCATGTTCAAACATTTGACTCAGCTCAGAGGTCGTGAATGCACAGGAATAACATTTTGTATGCCGATAGGAAAAAAACACATGTCTAAATATTTAAGAGCATGAATGCGTGTTCTGCTGCTCAGTAGGTTCACTGTTGATGTAAAATGTACAGATTGTGCACTTTTCAAGTACTCTGAGCAGCAACATATTTTGGATCTGTGTCACTATTGTATGAGTCCCAAGTACTGTATCGTTCCCTAATTGAACTGAAGCAAACCACATACTCTGTTGATGTTTTTTTTTCTTGCTTCACTGTGATATTGCTAAACAAAAAAAACCTGTCGT
Organism: Myripristis jacobus; assembly: GCA_900302555.1. Lineage (NCBI taxonomy): Eukaryota > Metazoa > Chordata > Actinopteri > Holocentriformes > Holocentridae > Myripristis > Myripristis jacobus. Next base: position 23,096 of record OMLB01064140.1, on the reverse strand, counting down.
TCCAGACAATTAGACAGTGCTACGCTGCTTTGCCTTGTGAAGTAGTAGCACCAAACTGCAAACCTGCTCTGCTCTAGGTTGAGTATCAAGTGAACAACCATGTGATTTTTCTCCCTCACTGCCTTCATCCCCTTTATGTTTATTTGTATTTTGAGAATGTATGCCAGACTGATGGTAGCATAGCAACCAGCATCAAGTGGAAAGGTGGCACGGTATTTTTGCGATGCTGAGTCATGCTGTAGGCTTGTATGTTCAAAGTACTACTGTACGGTGATACATCCACCACTTCAATTTGAATGGTTTTCCTTGTAAAGTATATGTGAGTTGAAAAGTTGTCCAGTCAAACTTCCACTTGTGTGTGTGTGTGTGTGCACATATGTATCAGTGTGCAAGCTCACTAGCACACCTTTAAGTGGATATAGCACCATGATAATAGGATAATAGCACTCAACAACTCAAGGACAGCTGCAGAAATAAGTAAATGACATACTGCAGGAATGTAAACAATGTGAAAAAATGGCTTGTGAGGTCAGAATCTGATTAATACCAACTTTACTTGCCATTTAAGATAGGCATGCTAGCCAGTTAAGGCTGAACTGCATGCTGTACTAAGTAAATAAATGGGTCTTGAGTTTGGACTTAAATAGCCGACTGATTTCCTGTGGCAGCAGGACGTTTGTTCCACAGAGATGGTCCTTAACGAGGAGGCTCAGACTGACCCCAGCTGTTTTCTTTTGAATGCAGGAAATGGCAAGGAGCCATGCATCCTGTGAGAAGAAATCTATAGGGACATTTAAAGGGAGGAAGAAAATCATTGATATTTTGTGTCTCAAAATAATGTAATGCTTGGGAAACTTTTGATTAAGTCGTTGACCTTAACTGAACAGCTGTTTATCCTGACAGGGAGACTTGATAATAGAGTTTTTCTTAAGGCTTGAAAAGAACAATTCAAATTTATCTACATTAAGGACCTGAATTTAGGATTCTATGATGTTCGCAGTGCAGGAAACATGGGCTGGATTGCGGAATCTGATAGTGAAAACAGAATCAATTGTAAAATGTGGATTATTGCAGAATTTGCCAAAATGTGGATGCAGTTCATAAAAATAAGAGTTTTCCCTACTATTATAAGCATTTTTCCACAGCTCAGCCGAATGAACTAAAAAAAAAAAAAAATGCTGACAGTCCCTACCGTGTTTTCGGTGTCATTTACGTACACGCTGCTGCAGCTTCTGTCCTCTGACTGCAGTCTGTATATCTGTGTTTCACCAATATTTCATTGATATCATTCAATTTTGAATATTTTCTTATTGAATTGTCAAAATTTGACATCTCCACCACATTATCAGACAATTTTTGATGACAAAATGTGCTTAAATTGTAACCCACGGAATTGTTATGCATATTTTAATTAAGGATTAGCATGTATGTTGTCCATCTTTTGAGGTCTAAGACAGAATTCAAATAGTAGCTCCATTTCATATGCTTTTATAGCTGTGTTGTGTATTTTTCTGCATGAGAGTTAAAAAGAACGTAATTTATGTGTGATTATTGCTGAAGGGGGAGCATGCAAAGTTAGTATTTGGCGTTACAAGTGAGTACACCTGTTGCCTTGGGGCCTGAGGCTACAGTCATTTGTTTTCTCTGCCAGGCAGCAGCTTGGAGGGAATCATGCATTTTGTCATTTGTATCTGTCCCTGTGTGCATGTGACTGTCCATAACTAATTTTGCATGCTGCTGGGCTACTATTTTTACTATTTTTACAGTTTTAGTTTTACCACTACTATTATTTTTACCACTATTTTGTGCATAGTTATGACTGTTTGATCAAGAGCCCCATGGTTGCCGTGATTCAAAACCGTTGGAAAAACCTGCTTTATACCTCAACTGAGTGCCAACCCTTCAGCTGCTTTTTTTGGGAGCACTGGAGAAAGGTAGATAAGCAGACCATGCTTTTGTATTTTCCCTTCTCCCGGTGGGCGGAAAAAAGGGTTTAGGAATTGGGTTTTGGAAATTGGAATTGTTCCTGTCCAGATTTGCACAGCGAGGTAAGACAACACAACTGAGGGGGATATGTACTCTGCACTCTTCTAGTTTTACATTTGTTATTTAGTTTTCTGCTGACTCGGGTTGTTTTAATATTGACATGACATTGGCATTTTAGTAGAGAATATGTCCACTCTGCCTACTTACATTACATGTGACATCTATTGTTAAAGTGTAGTAATGAGTTCTTAGATGATCTGTGCTGAAGAGATTGCCTTTTTTTAAGATGAATGGGTTGACGTTCATCTTGTTTATTGCCGTGGATCCAGGATGTGCAGCGGTGTCGTTTTTATATAAGGCACAGGGGAGTATGTTGTGTCCTTCATGGGCTGAGACTGGTCCATTTGAACCGTCTGCTTTCTATCGGTCTATTGTTCGGCTCCAGCAGCGTCCCTGTCCACTGATGTCACAGCATTCCAGGGAGAGGATAAATGAGTTAGTGTTAGGGCAGATGAGCAACATTGTGCATGCTGGTAATAGTGGGTTGAAGGGTACAAGTGTGGCAGTGAGACTGTGCAGACACACTCGCCGCCACTCGTCAGGCCACCTACTTATCTTCCATGTCTAACACCCAGCCTGGCCTTCCCTGAGCCCTTGGATCTGTCTGTGTGAAGTACTACATCTTCTACATATTTGATATCCTATTGGGTGGGTCCGTCTTCTGTATGATGGGGAAGGACAAAATTGGCTTTCAGGTAGGCTACATATACATTTAATCCTGTTTTTTGATTGACTCAGTATCTAATGATTGGCAGTGCTAACTGGCTTGTGACTGCGGTGCATCATGTCACTGAACAGGTATTTCTGGTACTACATGTGTTGAGCTGATGGAATAAATGAGAGGGAGAGCTCCTCTAGTTCACAACTCCATTTTCTTGTGTATACCATGTTGTGCATTTTCTAAAGCCTGTTCTGATTTGTCATCGGATGACTACATGTATTGATTGGATGGCTTTAGTTTTATTTTTTTCCAGTGTAAGTTAAAGGGATACAGTTCCTGCCTCAGCCTAATGTCAGTATGTAATGTATTGCAGCTAAAGTGGTTACGATATTTAAGTGGGTATGTTTTGTGACCAAAGTTCGCAGCGTTTCAAAACAGACCTATTTCTAATGTCTTAAAGCATCACTCTCAGGCATGGCTCTAGTTCGCTGAAAACCTGAGAGCACTCTCTGCTCTCACTGCAGTGCTGGTGTCTGTTTACAAGGATGCTACCACCATAGTGCGAAAGCTATCAAAGAGGTAAATTAAGGTCAGTCAGTGAGGTTGGGACACCTCACTCTTCTGTGTTGAGTGCTCAAACTTCATTACGGTAGGCTGTGAGAATAAAAGTTGTATTATTGTAGGTATTTTAACATCTTAACTGCCAATATTCATGATGTATCATTATGTAGATTACTGGGAGACTACATATCTTCTGGAATTTTGGATATTTGTTATATTGTGATTAACACAAATGTTGTCTTTTCCTGGTTTAAAAGGCTGCGATAGAGTAAAGGCATACAATTTTCTGGACTTATTAGATGCTGTTCTAGCTTGCCTCAATCTCCTTGATCACCATTTTCCATGTTACTGATGATTGTTTGTCAAAAATCTCTTGTGTGTAAACATAATCATCACTACAGTATTAGTAGATATCATAATATTTGGTTTTGTCCATATTGTCTAGCCCTACCCACAATCCTCTTCCTTGTATTCAGATAAAACACAGCCTATGTCATCGCCACATAAAAACACAGTGGTGCTCCAACATGCAGACAACATTTAGAAGTCAAAGTTTAGTTATTGTCTAAAGCTTAGACTATGTCTTCTGGAGTACATGGCAAAAATAAAGCTTTACCCTGTACATTTACTGTACTGAATATTTTTAGATATTTACAGCTATTGTTCAAAAGTGTTATAATGTTTGCTTGGTCTAATACTGTGCTAAACATAACCAAAAAAGGGCCTGTGCTGAAGCTGTTTGGTGAAAAGCATGAAATACTACTGTTATCTCCCCTTTGCAGGTACTCAATATGCTGCAGTGAGTGATACACCGTGCGCTGATTTTGATGATGGCCATCATGGGAGCTGAAACATGCACGGACTCAGCGGGCTGCCCCACACTGCCGCCCAACATCACGTCCAAGGAATACTGCTACTCTGCTCGAATACGCAGTACTGTGCTCCAGGGCTTGCCGTTCGGTGGAGTGCCCACTGTCCTCGCCCTCGACTTTATGTGCTTCTTGGTGAGTCCTTTTTTCATATGGAGGCAGTGGCTGATGATCAGAGCTGTGGCAAGGGAGCGTTTTGTCAGCATTTTGTTTGAGATGTATTAGCCTGCTTGTATGTTCATAGTAACCAAGCAGAAATCACTTGTCCAGCTCACAAGTGCTCACATATTCACTAAGCTTCATAGCATTCTCAGTGATTGCTCACATCCATTACATCAAAACTTCAAAATGAGTCAGAGGAGCAAATTACTGCAGTGTAAAATCCGAAAACAGTCCTTTTTTACAGACTGCCATCACCACTTTCAGCTATCAGCTCTGAGCCTGCTTTTTGTTTCTTGGCATTTATGCTTTGTTTTTTTGTGCTTTTACAGTTTGAACTGTCTCTGTAGTTTGTATTCTATTTTTGGGTTTTTTCTATTTTTAAATATTTCCATGTGTACTATATATATATATATATATATATATATATATGTGTGTGTGTGTGCAAGAGAGGTATAAGTAACATAGAAAAGCAGACAAAGAACCGCTACTTGTTTTGTATCGCTTGATTTAATGAATTTCCTATCCTTTGGATAATAATGTTACACTTGAGTTGATCTGACTTAACTCGACTGGACTTAGAACAAGACGTTTTTTGCACAACTTCACATGTATTCCAATTATAATACAAGCTGCTGATTTATGCGTTTGATGTAAAATGCCTCAGGGAGTGTATAGTTTTTTTTTGTTTTGTTTTTTTTAAATGGTAAACTTGTTCAAGCAGTTTGAGTAATCCCTGTGAAGCGAACGAGATGTTTTGACAACCACCACTGTTTATTCTGTCTCTTGTAGGGGCTGTTGTTTGTATTCTCCATCTTACGAAAGGTAGCATGGGACTACGGACGTCTTGCACTGGTGACGGATGCAGACAGGTAATCTGCAAGATAAGACTCTTATTCTTTTTGAAAGCTCCAGCATCCGGTATCCTGCTAATCAGTTCATTATTATTTATTTTTATTTTTATGTTTTTTTTTTTCTAGAAATATTGTTAAAATATCATGATGTGCATTTTAAAGAGTGGATTCTTAGAACGCATTGTCCAGGAAGTAGTTGGGTGAGATAGTGTATGGTGGTCTGCAAAGACAAAGTTTAGCAGCAGGCAGAGACACCAAAGACTTGCATTTAGCCAAGTATTCAGATGTAAATTTACTGATCAGTGTGTCAGGCACATTTTGCCAGCATTTGGCAATTTAGCATTGTCATTCTTGTCAGGGAAGTGGAGTTTTCAGATGGTATCAGACATCACTAGCTATGCGTGCACTGAGGTTCAGGACTGTGGTTGTGCAGACAGGAAGGTCACAGTCAGCAGTTTAACTTTGAACAGCAGTGTCACCCCCATGACGCCGTCACGTGGTCGGCTTGGTAACTTGTTGCATGATTCCTACGGCTTGAGGAGACAACACTGCTGCTGCTGGGGTTAAGCTGCAATGAAGGAACAAGAAACAAAGAAATTATGAGTAACTTAATTCATTTCATGTCAGTGCCTTTCCCTGGGCTACATCAGAGCCAGTCTGCATAAGACAACATGGCCTGTAGTTTCCTTGCTATTTTAAGTTGCTGCCAGATAAATTTAGATACTGTAGGACTGATATGGCTAAAATTTGCTCGCGGTTAAATAAGGTTTACATATAATGATCAAATGACTGGCAGAGTCATAAGTTTCCTGTGGAAGTTGCTAGGGAGAGAGACACCTGCCAACAAGAACAGATTCAACTACTCCTCGTAAATTTCTGTATCATATGGGAGACAGAGGGGGAACAGGAAGAAGGATGGAGTTCAGCAGGGAGAGACAGAGAGAGATCAGTTGTTGCTTCAGGCCTCTTTGACTCTGAACCCCAGAAACTACATGACACAGTGCTCCATCGCCCACATCCCCTTTCTTTGTTTGTCCAGTGTTGCAGCTATTTGTACAGCTGCACGTGTGCGTGGAGAACAGGGTGGAAGAGGACCGGGGCTGGAGTGGGGCAGGGAGCGGTGGACTTTTGTAACAGACAGAAAGTGTAGCCTCTTGTCTCATGATACCACCAAAAGTGCTGACTTGGGACCAGTGTCTGTCTTTTGAATGTCTTGCAATTGCTGGAAGTGTTGCACTGCCAAGTGAACTGTATTCGTCATCTATTAACATGGTTTGAATGTGACATGTCTGAAATCCCGGATTTTGTTTAACAGTATGTAAAATTAAGTTGTGAGTCTCAACACGAGGTACACACACAACACAAGATTCAACTATTGACCAAGGACTCACTTATAGATCTGGACATCATATTCCAAAGTGGATATACACCTCTTTTAGTATAGTGTGTTGCTTCTAGTGTAGTATGTAGTGCTTTGACATGGCTTTTAGAACCGTTTCTCTAATGTGGCACCCTTGTTGGCAGCAGGATCAGTTCCTCCTCTAAATCAAGCTGACTGCCTTTGTTTTGTTTTTCTCTTTTTACCAGAAGAATGGATCAGCGCTACAGCCGTTTGGATGATCGGGAATAGTATGTTGTTTCCGCATATTGAAGCCTCACACCTTTTTTTTTCTTGACCTCTTCCTTGCTCCTTTTTCCAGTTCTCTAACTCATAACTCTCCTCCATTCTGCCTAGGCCGCTGTGGGTTTTTAGCTTTATTCTCACTCTTGGTGTGGTAGTGGTTTTTCTCTTCCTCCTTCAGGCGTTTCCCAGTGCCAGGCCCCTACTTATTCACCCGCTCCTTATCACTCTGTTGTACTGCTGTTCGGTGTCCCTGTCTTTCTCACCGCCCTAATCAGATCTGTGTGTGCTAATCTGTGTGTTGACCTCTTTGTCAAGCACGGACTTCTTCTGTGTGAGCGCACCGCATGAGGCGCACAGACAGGATGCTTACAAGGAGAGGTAATACTTACCTGATCTGTGGCTGTTATTGTAGACAGGCCCTAACATGGTGCATCTGTATGTGGTCCACTAGAGACAAGAGCCATCCCTGTTTCTCAGAGGAATGTGGGGGAGTGAAGGCTGACGGCGAATGATAGCTGTGGGGTCTCTTCTCATTCCACTAGAAATCTCATAGAGCCCTAGATGACGTCATCCTTTAATGTAGTTTAACATGGTAGCAATTCCAGCAGAGCATGTGTCCTGCTTATGTTTTCCAGATAAGTAAAAAGTCACATGGTCTGACATGACCTCCTTGGGAAGTAAAATCAGATTTGCTGTACACTAAACGTTGTGCTGTAGATCCTCTGGCTCTGCTGGACAGTCTGTCCCCTTGACGATCACTGGGTTTCTCTTGTTTCCTCTGTGAATGCCCTTTTCTCTTAGAGCTCAGCCAGCCTCCTAACTCTGTTTCACAACTCAACAATTTGCTGTGACAGTGGTGTTGTACTGAACCTGTGTGAACTAGCTGAACTGCTCCTGGGGCTGCATGGAATGGGACTGCAGAGGTTCAAGGTTGTTCCTGTGGTTGGCTGGTTAACCAAACCAAATCCTGTGTCTGCACAGGATGAACAGGGATGAATCTCTTCAGCCCATTTCAGGGCACATGTGTCTACGCGTGTCTGTGTGTGTGTGTGTGTGTGTGTGTGTTATGTTTACAACTCTTCCACGTTGATGATAATCCCAGTGTGCTGAAACACAAAGAAAAACTAACATCTCCTTTATGGTATGTAGTGGTGCTGGAGAGTTATGTAACATCATGCAAATGCTCTGTGATTTGTCTTCTGTGCACAGCGTGGCCTCTGCCATGACGTCAGACACACCTGAACGCTATGAGCGCCTCACCTCAGTCTCCAGCTCAGTGGACATTGAGCAGAGAGACACAGTAAGTTGGCCTTTGTTCCTGACCTACAGGATTAACAACATGGTGCGCTTTCATTAAGAGGTTTCTATATTAAAACTGGCAGAGCATGTTCAATTCTCTGTTCTCTTCTGTTTTAGGGTTTCTGCTCCTGGCTGACCGCCATCTTCCGCATCAAGTGAGTCAGTCTACCGTGTATTGGATTAGTACATAGTGGAAATTAAAACAAAAAAATGTGGCTGAAAGCTGATATTACTGAATAATATTATGTCTTGAATTTGGTTGAATGAAAATTATTTTATGAAATTATCCCGTGTGTGTGTTGCAATGTTCTTGAGTCGCTGACTTTGTTGGTGTGTTCTCTGTAGGGATGAGGAGATCAGGGAGAAGTGCGGTGAGGATGCGGTGCATTACTTGTCTTTTCAGCGCCACATAATCGGCCTGCTGGTCGTGGTGGGCGTGCTCTCTGTAGGCATCGTCCTACCTGTTAACTTCTCTGGAAACCTACTTGGTAAGTTGATGACAAATTAACTACTGGGATATTTAGGGAATATCTGGATGTTCAGTCACTTTGATAGGTTATCCAAGTGTAATTTGGTGTTTCTTTTTTATGTCAAATAATGAAATGTCTAGTAAAAGTGATAGGTGATTATTTTTTCAAAATTCATCAGTTACTGTGACCAGTGGATGCAAAATGTATTCCCTACCCTCCTAAATTGTGTTTCTGGGCCCTTCATATCTGAAGAATATGTGTGTACATAGCCGGAGAGAAAATAGTTTTTAAAAGTACTTGTTCCCAGTTTTCATGTTATTCATAATCAGATTTGTGAAATTTTCAACATTCTGTTATTACTGATAATTACTACTGACAGTCTCAACCATGGCATTCCAGTACAGGCCAACCTCTACCTCAACTGGAGGTCTTTGTCTCTTTTTCTGGCATCACATGAGTCTACTTTGTCCTCTATGACAGCATGCATTTCATTATTTCTGTTATTTCTGCTTTATGACAAATTACAAAAAGCTCTGTTACTAACTTACCAAATTAGGCTATGCTCCACATTTGTTGCCTTTATAGTGTAGTGTGCAATATCAGTCTTACCACAAGGTGAAATGTCATATTTCTTCTATCTTTTTGTTACAGAAAACAATGCCTACAGTTTTGGGCGAACTACCATAGCGAATTTAGATGCCAAGTGAGTGTTTCTTGAGTCATTTCTTCACTTAATCTTTAAAATCTTATGCCTTAAATGTCTAAGAGTGACACTAAGCCCTTTGTACCCTTTGTGTCTCTCAGAAATACACTACTATGGCTGCACACTACTTTTGCATTCCTCTACCTGTTACTGACGGTGTACAGCATGAGACGGCACACTTCTAAGATGCACTACAGAGAGGATGACCTGGTGGGTTGCATGGCTTCTGCAGATGATTGTATCATACACACCCCATGCTTTCTTGCTTTACATATATGGGCTCTTGACCTTCCTATGCACTCACTGAAGTATATACAGTATGTATGTATCATATGCATATGCATTATGCTTAGGTCTTAATAACTTCTCTGTCCTCATCTCCATGCAGGTGAAACGCACTTTATTCGTCAATGGAATCTCTAAATATGCGGAGGAGAAGCACATAAAGCAGCACTTTGAGTAAGCACTGTTTGGGATCTTTCACATTCGTTTTCAGTATCAACAGAATCAATTATCGCATCATTATTGAACAAATATTGATACTGTGATGATACTGTAGGAATGACCAGTGCTTTCATAACACATTTACACACACAGTTTTTTTCATACACTATGGTACAGCGTTGCCTTTTGGCAGCATACCCATTTTTGGCCTCTTACACTAAGAAAATACATTAACGGTTTTGATGCAATACTTTAAAAAGAGGTTGGACCCTAAGGAACCAATAGAAGTGGTTGAATTTGTCACATGAGTCTCTGGAGGCCATGCTGAAACCCTTTTTGGCGGACTTTCTCATAAGCTTCAGCTCAGCAATTTCTCTCACCGAAAATGGATTTAAAACATCATTTCCAGGTCTTTTTAAATCTGGAAAAAAAATGTCTTCACAATAGTAAGTGTGTAAATCTTAATTTCTAACAGTTAAATGTACTTTAATTGCTAATTAAGTAATGGAAACTTGTTAAAACGCAAATGTTGTCTAAAGGCAACATCGTACCATTATGGAATCACCATGACATGACATTTTGGTATTGAGGTATGCTGTTCAAAAGCATACAAGTCATGATAATTTTCTTTTAATATCTACAATTTGACACTTGAACTACCAGAATAATATACTTATATGTTCCACACATTTATCCACTATTTACAGAATGAATGCATCAAAATTCTATGGATCTTCAAAGAAGAAGTTAGAAGTAGCACTACCAGCTGATGGCAGTGAGGATGAATTAGTGTTAAGCAATGATTAAGACGAGCTGCAGTCAAACTGGGAGAGTGACAGAGTATGAGCCAGAGAGCGAGGATGAGGGCGAGAACAAGGATGAGGACAGTGAGGGTGAAAGTGTAGTGACAGGTATTATCAGTATAAGAAAAGGTGTAACATGCATTGTTAAGCACCAGCGATCAAACACTGGACATAACTTGACATAACGTTCTTATTATTCAAGTTATAATAGTTTGTTTTGTGAAATTGTCCAGATAACAGTCATAAAGTCATATGAAATGTGCTTAGATTTTTCGACACATTGATTCCAATAGATTGTTCCACAATAGTACGTTCAATCCCATGAAACAACTTGTTTTTTAAGGTTTTTAATTCAAATTGTATGAACTGTAACCTGTTGAGGCTACTAAGAATTTTAGATGGTTTTTAAAATAAATTTTGTTAAAATTTGGAACAATATCTAATTTTTTTCATTCCATTATGGCACAGTGTTGCTGAAAGGAAACGCACCCCAAAATCCAAATAAATTTTTTTCCCAACTGGCATCATAATGCGTACCATAGAGGGTTATGAATGTGCAACTACAGCTACAGACAAATAGTGGAACAGTTATAGTATGTTTGAGAAAATTAAGTGCACTAATGCTGCCTTTTAAAACCAGGAAAAGACGACACTTACGCCATATCACAGTATCCAAAATCTCAGATGATATCTAGTCTCACATCACAGTATCAGTGAAATATCATTGTATTGCCCAGCCCTGGCTCAGAAACCAATGTTGTATTCATAGCGGTCAAAAACGGCACACTTGCTCTTTTGGCATGGCAGTAAACGGTGCAATAACAGTATTAGGCTCTATGAGAGCCATGACTCTTCCTGTTAAAAGTAGATTTGGCCTAGCTGTGGCTGGAACCAGACAATGGCTGGCCTATATGTGTAATTGTCCCTAACAGAAGCCAGATGAGCAGTATTATGCAAGTCATGTGTCAGGATGGTCTAAGATTGGAGGGGGAGGGGGCGGCTGGCTGGCTCACCTCCTACTCGGCCAAATAGTATTAACCCAGGTCTTATCTCTGTTCCAGCACTCTCTGACCTATACTACCAAAAAAAAAAAAAAAAAAAAACAGACTCATTTTCTGAATCTGCCCCCTGTATATTAATCCCCAAACGCCCAAAGTAGAAAATACAAACACAGCCAGTCTTGATGAAAGTGATTGTTGCAGTAGTGATGATCTATGTTGTCAAGATAACGTCAGCTCAGTGCATGTTGCTGTTGTTGTCAGGAATGTGTTAAGATGTGTGTGCATTTAGACTTGTTGAAACTTGATCCTATCTACCACTCTCTCCCTCCCTTCCCTTCTTTCACAGGCACGCATATGAAAACTGTGTTGTGCTAGAGGCTCGTATCTGTTACAATGTGGCCAGGCTGATGTACCTTAACTCTGAAAGGTAAAAATCTGTGTATTGTTAGATGTGTATTATTTGTGTTTGTCTGTGCATGTTTGTTTGTCCTCCCTTTCCTAACTTTTATGGGCATATATGAAAAGTGTCCCATCTGCCCCAGGTGATTGAAGTAGCCCATCGGTGTGACACAGCTGATTATTTTTTTTTTATGTAGGAAGAAAACAGAACGCAGCAGGAAATTTTTCACCGACCTGCAGGCCAAAGAGCACGTTCCCACCATGATCAACCCAAAGCCCTGCGGACACCTCTGCTGCTGTGTCATCAAAGGCTGTGAGCAGGTCAGATTGACAGCTCAGGTTTTCAATTCTTGGGCTCCATCTATGTCTATCTGCCACTGTTTGCAAGCTGATACTGACAGCATTTTTAGGGTTTATGATAAGGAAGGCATCTACCTGACTGTGCAGTCAACATATAGATATATTTGGAGAGGTGGGGCAAAGCAGGAAAAACATGTCAGCAGGGTCGCACACGTGGACTTGCTCCTAGATATCCATCATAACCACATATTTTCAGATAATTACTGAGCTGTACATTAACATCTATTTATGTTTTCTGTTTGGATGTTTTTCTTAGCCTTGATGTAAATTGGTAGCAAGTAATAATGTTGTAATGCTAACGTTAATGCAAGCAGCATCAGTTGTTTAAAGCTTAAAGGTATAAAGTAAAGACTCTCTGGCTAGTAGTATCAAATGTTGTGTGTCAGGCTCAAAATTTATGCCATAGATAGCAACTTTCCCTGCCTCTGTTATCAAAGGTGCCAAACCAGCAAGAAACACCAGTATTACAATTTATTTTAGGTACATAGCATGCTGTCTGATGATCATTACTTACTCAACAAGTTAAATCAGCGGATATGGTTTGCAACATTGTTCACCACATTCATAGTGTAGTTACAAAGATCGGCAGGGATATTTTTTTATGTCCATTAAGTGCCATTATATAACAAACATACACTAGTATCTATCAGATTGTCTCTGATTTTAAGTAAACCACAACACTGCCCATGTAATGGTTTTTGATATAAAAGCTTAAACCTCAGATGACATGAGAAAAATTTACTAATTTTAATTAATTAAATTTTATTTATTCATGGTCTTAGGTCTCATTCAAAAGAAGTGCAATACAGTTTCCACAGTTATTATGTCTAGCAGACAAGTTATAGATTGTTTATACCTATATGTCTTGAGTAACTATGTAGTGAACATGCATGGACCTTGGAGTTTCTCTGTCCCTGACGGCATAAGCTACTGATGATTTAAATAACTTAAGTAAACAAAATCACAGACCCTGACTAGATATTCATGTATCCCACAGGAAGAGGCGGTGAGCTACTATACCAAGCTGGAGGCAAAACTAAAGGAGGAATATCGGAAAGAGAGAGAGAAGGTCAACAGCAAACCACTGGGAATGGCCTTTGTAACTTTCCAGAATGAGGCCATGACTGCCATGTAAGTTAATTAGCGAGTGAATGTGTATTTTATTTGATACGCTCTCTGACATTTGACCCACTGCAACATCTAAACCTAACCTTTTGTTTGTTTGCCCTCCCAGAATCTTAAAGGACTTTAATGCCTGCAAGTGTCAGGGTTGTCAATGTCGCCGGGAGCCCAGGTCTTCTCCATTCAGCAGTAACCTCCACATACAGAGCTGGACTGTCAGCTATGCTCCTGACCCACAAAATGTCTACTGGTAGGAGCACATTGAAATCATATTCTACCCAAAAGCTTCTGAATGTGTTTTTGAGTAATGCAAGAAACAAGGGTAATGGGAGTACCCAAAGCGAACCTTTCAAATAAAAACGATTTTTAAGGCTGAAGAAGAATAATACTTTAGCCCATTTTGAAGAGATATTCTTTCTCTATATGACCAACCAGTTTCTGGGCCTTGGTATCAGTTTACCGGCCAGCTGTGTCCATAACTGCGGGTCATTGCTCAGTGTCGCTCTAACCGCTGCATAACCTTGTTCCCACAGGGAGCATCTGTCAGTGGGAGGATTCTCCTGGTGGATCCGCTGCTTTATCATCAACTGTGTGCTCTTCCTGCTCCTCTTCTTCCTCACCACCCCAGCCATCATCATCTCCACCATGGACAAATTCAATGTCACCAAACCTGTTGAGTACCTAAATGTGAGTGCTTCCCTTTGGTTTTGCAGCTGCTTTTAGAGAAAGGCTATCTGTCCAAGCTCAGTAATGATTAGTGGTCTTTTATTTTGTTACCCCCCTCAGCATTGTTACTGATTGAGACAGTGGAGATATAGCAAAGGGAACAGAAGAAAAGAGACAATGCAGAGTTATCTCTGGTAGAATTTGATCCTAGGCCATCAAGCCCACATCTGATTGCGGAGGCCAGGGATTTCACCACTCTCTGGCCACAGCATGTCTGTCAACTCTGAACCGCTCTGTTTTCTGTCCTCCAGAATCCAATCATCACCCAGTTCTTCCCCACCCTCCTGCTGTGGGCCTTCTCTGCCCTGCTGCCCACTATTGTGTACTACTCAGCCTTCTTTGAGGCTCACTGGACCCGGTATGTCCCTTACCAGAACACTCCGTGGCCTAATCTGCAGTAGTTAACAGTTCAATGTGTTATCTTAGTTGTATTCTTGTTCCTTATGTGAAATTCTTTTGTCTTGGCCCCACAGGTCAGGAGAGAACAGGACTACAATGCACAAATGCTACACTTTCCTAATCTTCATGGTTCTGCTGCTGCCCTCCCTTGGACTCAGCAGGTATAGCATGTCTTTTTTCCCTTTGCAAATCTGCAGTACAAGAAATTTTTGGAGCTGCTTTGTCTGCATGTCACCACACATTGATTATATCTTTACCTTCTTCAGTTCAAATAATGTTTTGTGTCTTTGCAGTTTGGATGTTTTCTTCCGCTGGCTTTTTGACAAAAGGTTCTTGGCAGATGCTACAGTGAGATTTGAGTAAGTAGCATTCGTTTGACCGATACTACCATAAACCACTCAGAACAAAGGCTTATACACTTGGGTAAATCAGACCAGATACCAGAGTTTTTGACTGGGGAAAGTCAGCTCAGTCATCAAAGTTGTGAATACTGTCCACTTGGATTTCTTTCCTGTGCATCTTTCATCTTCAGTCTGTGTCACACTGCAACGACAAGGCACACTCACACACTGACTGAGTGACACATTTGTTTAGATTTTACCACAAACCAGACATTGCAGTGTCTACTACAAAGCAATTGTCACTGCATTTTATTCTGTTGTTACTGTCTCATCACTGTGTCTCCCATCTTGGTTCTATTTGGGTGCTTTATAATATACAGACCATTTTGTCCAATAGATTCGTTCTGTTTTTTTTTTTTTTTTTTTTGTTCAGGTGTAATTAAACTTTTCCCATTGCTGAAAATGAGATGTAGGGATATTGAAAAGTGAATTTTTGATGCCACACAGGGGAGATCTCAAGCTGAGGTATGCTATGGTTTTCAGTATTGTATGTAAAAAAAAAAACAAACAAACAGAAATTTATATTGCTAAGCTATTTAGAAAGCCAACTGGATGGCCTTTTCAAGACATTAAGATAGTGTCAAGCAGTGAGTCAGTAATGGGAAATATAAAACTAACTCATAAAAACTTTCTGTCAATGTCCAAATGTTATGTCTTCCATTGAAAGGTCCCTTATGACATCCTTGCCTTTCTGATTCACAAAGCAGTTCAAAACGCATGAATAAACAAAACATTATTTGCTTCACCCACATCTCGTAAAGATCATTGGAATAAATCTGGTCCAGGATCAGCGTCGGTACCTCTTGAAACTTGATGAACACGGATTCAGACATCACTCTTAAGTGTTGGTGTCATCTTTCACTGCTCTGCAGGTGTGTGTTCCTTCCCGACAACGGGGCCTTCTTCGTGAACTACGTCATTGCCTCCGCGTTCATCGGTAACGCCATGGACCTGCTGAGGATCCCGGGTCTGCTCATGTACATGATCCGCCTCTGTCTGGCTCGCTCTGCTGCCGAGCGGAGGAACGTCAAGAGGGTTAGTTTTTGTAATAAGACTGCTCAGCTGGGAACAATTTGTGCCTTACAGTAGACAGCCACAGTTAAATTGAATTGGAAATAAAATCTTTCCATGACCTCAGACAGAAAAAATAAGCATGTATACATGAATAATCCTCTTCCTTAGCTGAAAATGAGAGTATACACTGTGATATGGAGATTTCTCAGGCTGCTCTACTGATTTAGAAACTAACTAATGTGGCCATACCCAGGATGTCTTCAGTATGTTAAGTGGGTATCACTGCTCTCATAATCAGCGAAATATTATGTCTATAGTTTTTTTTCCAGAGAAATATTTCTGTGGGTATTGGTGTTTTATTGTGGCCTATCATCCTTCCTTGCACTAAAGTCAAATGTATTATGAATCAGTCTGAACTGTAGTGAAGCAGGTGATGGGACATGTGAGCTGAACACATCAGAGCACAAGCAGTTACTCACATTACATCTGGACTACAGCCATCCTTTTTCTTTAGTAATAACATTAGTGGTGGACTGTGCCATTTGTTAGTATAATTTGGTTTGCTGCAAATTTACTTAGAAGCCTATTGCTGGGGATTTCTGTGTTGGTTTGCCAAAAGTTCAGATCAGTTCAGTTTTTGAGTTGAAATTGTGCTCAACTATTGACTACTCAGGAATTTAAAAAAATCTAAATCTGTAGTAAAGAGATTAGTGACATAGCTGCCAAATTTAACACTTTGTATTATCTACAATATTACTTGATTTATTGACCCGATGCATTATGCATGCACAATGACACGTTCCAGACATATGTATTAATTTCACACAGAATCGTGCCACAATAAAAGTTCAAACATTGAAATAAGGATGTTTCATTTTGATTCTGCATAATGTCCCATCACATTTTGTCCCCACAGCATCAAGCCTATGAGTTCCAGTTTGGAGCGGCTTACGCCTGGATGATGTGTGTCTTCACTGTCGTCATGACCTACAGCATCACCTGCCCAATCATCGTCCCTTTTGGTGAGCTCCGCTGTTTATAGCCTCATGAACTTTGGCTGTACCAGCTGCTACAGTCAAATGATAGCCTGTTGTTTAAATAGCAATAAAGAATAGCACACACCGCAGGTAGGGAGCATGTCAGGGATCTGTTCTCTGTCTCTGTACAGAATCTTATTAACTAGTCTAATAGGATTATGTGCACTGAGTGTCCTGTGTCCCTCCCCTGCCCAGGCCTGATGTACATGCTGTTGAAGCACCTAGCGGACAGGTACAACATGTACTACGCGTACCTGCCTTCCAAACTGGACAAAAAGATCCACTCTGGGGCAGTTAACCAGGTGGTCGCAGCCCCAATTCTCTGTCTCTTCTGGCTTCTTTTCTTCTCCACTGTCCGTGCGGGTAAGAAGAGAGCTCCACCTACAGGCCACTCGTGTCCTAACATATGCCTCGCACTTGTTTGTGCTTTGGCCTTATGCCCACTTAAGGTCAAGCAATCAAGTAAACAAGTATTGTGCTGTTTTCTTCTCCAGGTTTTTCAGCCCCAACATCCATGTTCACGTTTGTAGTTTTGATCATCACAATCATTGTCTGCCTCTCTCACGTCTGCTTTGGACACTTTAAATATCTCAGCGCTCACAACTACAAGGTATCACACTAGCCAGCCAGCTAGTTACTTTTTATTTTTTAACTTCATGTTATCTGAATTCCTCATGTCAATGTTTCTGATCACGCTTACGTTCAGAAGCTCATTTCAAATGTGTGTTTTCTGTCCCAGATTGACACCCAGGATGTGGATGGCTTGGAGAATGGGCGTCCAGTGCGTACCT
>OMLB01064139.1:0-24175 GCA_900302555.1 Myripristis jacobus | reverse complement strand
AGGCAACAAACGCAGGAAATGCTTTTACACAGCCACATGAACTCTACTGAGTGGGTTCTACCTTGCAAAAGATGTTTCTCAGTGTTTAAAATGGAAAATGCTGACATTGATCCTCATTATTATTTATAGACCATATTTTATACATTTCCTTCTTTATGTTTCAGCATCCAATACCAAAATGTAAACAGGTAGCACACAAACACACACACACACGCACGCACGCACGCACGCACGCACGCACGCACGCACGCACGCACGCACGCACGCACGCACGCACGCACGCACACACACACACACACACACACACACACACATACACACACACACAAAAATACAAAGTGGACTGATCTCAGTATCACCAATTTACTTTCCCATTTCAACAAACATGCTAACATTTGTCCTAGTGTAGACCAAAACATGGCATTGGCATTATCATTAGTTCACTTTGTTCTGAAGATTGGTGTGTGCGCGACCTTTTTACCTTCAGGTACTGAATGTTGGAACTGTATAACTTAAATTTGTTGAATGCTGGAACTATATGACTATATGACAAACAAATACTGGGCAATCCCATCCCTCTATCGATCCAGATATTTGGTTCTTTTACTCATCATTAATTTGAAAGAAAAGCAGTGTAGCTGATAAACAAGCATGCCACAAAGAGTTTACTCACCCTCTAAATACCCAAATATACCCCTAATTGTGCTTAAGCCTATTAGGATGATGGGGTCACAGGATATAAACCTTCTCTCAGTAGCATGCACACCTACTCAAATTCAGTCACAATTTGTGTATATATCTCAGTTAAACGAGTGCACATACAGACTTATGCATTGGTATTTTAATTAAATTTTTTTTGAGCAGAGAAAAACAATGCACAACAGGAAAATGAGGATAACAAGAACATAAAGAACTCAAGGAAAACAACAACCACAGCTGAACAAGAGAAGACAAAGTTGGCACACGAGCAGCAGTAGATAAGAAATGCGAAATGAATAAGAAATGATATCTAGCCACACATTACCAAGCAGAAAAAAATAAAAGAACACAACTGTATGGAGGGAAAGAAAACGAAAGAAACCAAAAACAATAAATAAATGAACAAATTAATTTACATGTATGAAAGAATACAGACAGCTTTTCCTATCAAAGGTCTCCAGTATTTAAATTACATGGATCTCCTGCCTGGCCGTTTTAAGCATGTTTTTACACAACAAAATTAAACCCCTTTTTTGAAATTAGGTTTATACCCAGAGAGAATAATAATTTCAACAGACAAATAAGGGCTCTTATTAAGGGAATATTCTCTAAACCTGTATTTGTATACCCCTGCTGCGACACCAGAGACATCAGCCTTGTTGTGTGTTTGCTGAGCCGCAGATTTCATGTTATTTTAATGCTGTGTTTGCAAACTTTCATTTAATTCATTATCTGCAAATGGGTCTGCAAACGCCGGCTTGAATTCCTTCATACATTGTCTACATAACCGACTGTTATGTAGACAATGTAGATTTTTGCCGAATATCACAGCACTTATCGCACAAGTGCTTTAAAAAATAATGCTATGAAGAAATTTAGTACATAGTCTGGGATAGTATCATGGTTTTTTAACTCCTTGTTTTTGCTTGAGAAGAAATTAAAGGTGCTTGGTTTCAGTTTTAATGGGGTTATTAAGTCTGTTTGCAAAATTGACTTGATTGACCCACATTAAAACTTAAAAGATGCAACATAATTTGTCAATATAGAGTTGTTGGCAACATCACCAGCAACAAACCAAATCATAGCAGCACCTCATCTCCTAAACATGGGTGGGTAAAAATATGTTATTGATTCTTACACTTTTCACAACATGAAATATATGCAGGATGCATGATATTTTAAGTGATAGCACTTCTTCTTTTTTTCCATTATAAATAAGCATATTGCAGCCTACAATAAATCTAAGGGTAGATGGAGATATTTGATGAATGAAACCTAAACGGCATAGCTAACAGAATACTTTTGAAGGCCTTTTTTACTCACACTGTATGGTTAGCCATTTCCCTTTTGCTTGGTTGAATACAGTAGACAAAGTCGCTGTTCGCTGTTCAGATACATTTTAAAAGCTGATCAGAAAATGATGGCATAATATGTCAATACCTAGTCTCCATAACATAAGAAAAAGAAAATGCAGTAATTTATCATTCAGGTGACCTAAACCCCAGCTACACATAACTCAAAGCCTGTAACAAACTAATCACATGTAGACACGAGATAAGGACATTAGTATGTACATACCTGAGCACAGAATACACAATCTGACACGGTTGTGCTCATTGCTCCTCACTGACAAAATAAACATTAATGAGCGGTAGGACTGAAGTGGCTTTCCCGTTTTGATAAGCTGCCATGTAAAAAAAAAAAAAAAAAGCAGGGCTGTTGTTCTGATCACGTTCTGTTCTTGTTCCTCCCAGTATTGCAAATCTATTACTGAGCAGCTGGGTCAACAAAACTGTTACCAGCTGCAGATAATGAAACCATCGAGTGGTGCGGTCACTGCTGCTGGACCGTACCGAGCCAAATCTGTCCATTTGTATTGGTTTGAGGACCATGGACTGCGCTAGATGTTCACACTGTGATAATATAACGTGAAATTGAGCAATGGGAGCAGGAGTAAACACTGTAGGTGTTGCTGTCCATGGTGCTGAACTCTGTAGATCTCCAAGTGATTGTCTGTATTTAAGATACTAACAGCTGCCAAGCCTATAGACTACAGCCAAAGGAGCATTTTTTTTGGCCTGCTGTGTTGGAACAAATTTGATTAAGCGAACTAGTGTTTATTTTTGTGGGTTTTTTCTTCTTTTTTTCTTTTAGGAAATAAAATCTGTTGTCGACCTTGCTGGTGGTGTTGTGGATTGAAGCTATAGAACATATTTTCTGTATTTTGGTCAGGCACAAAGGGGAAAAGTTGTTACCCTGCAGGCAACATTATGTGGGTATGTGTTGTGGTGTCAGTGGCGGTTTTTGACATGGGCGAAGCGGGCAGCCGCCCGGGGCAGCATTTTTTCAAGACACATGGGGGGCGGCATGAGCACTTAAAAAAAAATAAATAAATAATCTGTGCCAGTGTAGTGCAGTTTTTGTTGTTTTGGATGTGTTTTTTTGTGTGTGTGTATTGTATATTGTGTATTGAGCCTGCGTGACGTGGTGGTTTAACACTGCAGCACTAAACTGGCCAGAAGGGTAGTTTGAGTTTAACCAAGTCAAACAACTTTCATGAATGAAAATACATTTTCTCTGCATTTGTTAGTATTATATAATTAATATAGCACAAAGAGTTTAGAGCAGTTGTAGAACATTTGTTTGCCAAACTTCATCTGAATAATTTACAGTTCTATACGATTCTTTATTATTAGCCTTTATTTTTCACGTTTGGTTTCTAGCTCTCCATTATATTGCATCAGTGCACCTAGGTATGCCCCATATACTGATAGAATGTCCCAAATTTGAGAGATTGAAGAGATGATTAACCAAACTGTGTCTGGGCCTATATACTGTTTAATGAGTCGACGCTGCATTTAAGATTTATACATAACCACAAAACAGCCAGACGGTGAACAGCCAGGGCTTATGGTGATTGGGCTCCCTGGTGGCCTGGGCTCCAGGGCCTCTGCCCCATGTGCCTGGTAGTAATGGGCAATGATCCTGCACTGCAGCTGCCTCCTTCAGGACGCATATACTGACTACTGTGAAATTACCTTCACAACACAAAGCCCATAAAACGCTTAGACGTGTGTTGAAAGCAAAATAAGAAAAAAAACAAACCAGTGGGCACATGGCTGGCTGGTGTAACACCTTCAGTTGATTACAATGGAAACATGTTCGTGTCACGGATGTTTTGCAGTGCTCTGCTCCACTGTGTCTGGTGTGTTTCTGGGAGGTGATATTTAAACCAGGAGCTTTGCCTTTTTCCAAAGAGCATGTGGCATCAAAATAATTAATGTGTAATCTGTAATTGCATCAGTATTTTGCTCCTCATCAAGGATGTGATGGTATGATCTTATATAGCCAGCATCACAACAGCACAGCAAATAACCCTGTTGTAAAGCAGATAGAGAACAGATAGACAACTTTATTAATCCTCAAAGGGGAAATTAATTCGCCACCAAGTAGCCAACAGTTATCACACACCGTAAAAAACAACACATAGTAAAAAAGCAATCAAAGCCCTGACATGATTAGTAGCAGGAAAAGGCACTGCACCTGATTGGCGCAAATAAGCCTCAGTCATTTATAGACAGCAACAATAAACCAAATGAAGAAACAATTCGGTCAAGTTTGCGTTACATTTCCTAGAAGCCACATCAAATGTTTGTTTTAGAATTTGACTGCAGCTGAACAGTGAGGCACCACCAGTAATTTCTAATATCATTAATAAAAATACCACGTAACGTATGGCCTTCATACGTTCCCCTGCTGTGTTGTGGTGAGAGGGAGCCGAGACATTCTGGCCGTACAAGCCCATCCATCAAGTTGCCTGCCTCAGTAGGTAGTAGTCTCTGTGTTCGCTGTGACTGTGATAGAGTCAAGGCTGCATGAATGATAGGCATGAACATTGTCAGTGTGGCGGTGCAGGTGTGTATTGCGTGACCCAGGATAAAAGTACTGGAGGAGACTGGCTTGTGCAAATAACTAAGGATTTTTTCTCCACCTCCAATAGCCCCAGTATTTGTGTGTTTGTGTGAGCATATTTTGTTTGCTAGTTTATTTAACACATGCTTCAGTATTTGGCCATGGTATACTGTATAACACACATTACAGCAACATTGAAAAACATTTAGCATAGTTTGACACAGTGATAGTGTGCCAGTTTGTAGTTCTTTCCCAGGCTGAAGGTAAGCCAAAATCAATACAGAATCTTTTTCCCATTTACAATGTAATGCATATTCTCCCTGCTTTTCGCTCACACAAACACACATTATGCAGAATTAATTTGCGCTGTTGCCTGTCATCATGAATTTTGTTTTCAGTTTTATGAACCCATTGGGTTTCTTAATCTCACCAAAACATCTTAAGGTATTTTTTTTAGGTTTATTCTTCTTCTCTGTGTAGGCTATTTTCTTTCTATTGTGTCTAAATAATGTGAATATAACTCTAAACTCTTATTTGGTGACTCAGTTGTTGTCATATGAGAAACAGCTGTAAAAAGTGCTGCTCAATGAAAACAACACATTATAGTGTCCCACCATTAGAAATGTGTCATTTTAGGTAATCCATATGTTCACTATTTACAGTTTGACCTCAGTTTCACCCATTACTGCTTTTTACTGCCAGTCTGACAACATCTGTTTTAGTTCATTTACTTGACTTTTGCATCTGTAATGTGAAAGTAGACCAGTGGCACCGTAAGCGGGGCCTGTCATGCACCTCCAGAGGTTCTTGAGGAGAAATCAGGTGCTCCCAGAAAAATAACTTGTGAGACTTTAATTTGAGGTCACTGATACAAAAGGGTTTGCAACCTTTGCTTTAAGTAAAAATATAAACTCTGCTGTGACTAAGCTAGTCTTTCTTTCTTTCTTTCTTTCTTTCTGATTTCAGCCATGTGCTGTACTGCATCCAGTCCACTGAACTCAAATTTGCATGTGCGACTTTTGTCAGCAGGTAAAACTTGAGCAAATACATTCTTCAGAGTGATCCTGGATTATACAGCATTGTTTCTGACCATATATTATTGCATACAGTTTCTCATTCTGGTGTTTGACTTGGGTGTGGATTACAGAGAGAATCCCGAGGCTTACCAGGCTTATCCCACCTCAGTTGTTATCCCCCATTGTCTCTGTGCCTCCATGCTCCTCGTGTCTCAGCTGAGCCACAGCCAGTGGTCAAGGTCAGAGTCAGTGGATCTGATTAGTTCCATATGTGCCAGTTCACATGAGGCCTTGCTAATGATTGACATCCATCATGTTATTAGGTTTTTGCTGTTATGCGGGGAAGGCAGTTTCCTTACATAAGTACATGGATTGCAACAAATCGAAATCCATTCATGTCAGATTCTGGTACTGTTGTGTTATGGCATTGTGTCTGGGTTTTGCAGAGATGCATTGCACTGCATTACGAGTGTGGAACATGTTGGATTTGGCCTACTTTCACATAACAAATGCAAAAGTCAAGTAAATGAACTAAAACAGATGTTGTCAGACTGGCAGTAAAAAGCAGTAATTAACCTAAATAAATATTTAGTATGAATTAGTTTTTGGAATGTTGGAGCATCTTGCCTTGAATAAATCATCAGCAATGCAATTTTGAGACATTAGGAAAATTACCATAAACAAATGGACAGTTGCAGAGGGGATTGACTGCATCCAGTGGACTCTACTTTGCAGTTTACATGCTTTTCAATGGGGTCAAATATTCAGGAAAACCTCTCGCACTCATACAGCACAGAACAGCAAGAGGATCGCTGTGTTCCCAGAACAATCAGAGCATACAAGCAAATAATGTTAACTATTTTTTTTTTTTATCATTTATTATTATCATGGTAACACTTTATAGTAAGGGTGCAAATCAAGTTTAACCCTCTGATGCATGAATTATGAAAGCCTGAGTCCAGATTTTTTTCTTATGTGTTTTTACACTTCTTAGGGCATGAATATTTCTGTGAGTCTCCATACTTCTTTCAGGATGCAGGACTGGTATTACCATGTCATTCTACTAGTATTAATATGTTTTCAGCAACAAGAACTGACAGTCTCTGCATAAACCTCAATGTAGGGGAGCAGCAGAGAGCACTCTAACAGCTGATATGCAATTCCACCATAGAAACCATTGCATTTAGGAGAAAATGACTTTTAAACAGCTGTCCACTGTAGTGACCGCTATGCGCCAGAGGGTTAACTAATGCATGACTCACAGTGTTTAAATGCATGAATTAATGCAGGATGTATCACTAATTCTTGCTGCTCACCACTAACAGATGTTCAAGACACTATGACTTCATGTGATTGGTTCACACTTATTAGATCGTTAGTAAGGTGGGAAAATCAAACTGTAAAAACGCAACCATTCAATACACAATACACCTCACAAAACACAGTGTTACGAACACATCCACTGAGGGAGAGCCATTCAACCATGCACTTAGCTGATAAATTAATGAATATACTGAAAGTATTTTTATATTTGTTTTAAATAGTCTAAGTAGACTTTTGCCTTTAAAAAAAAAACATTTTATGTTGTTCTCTGAATGAAAAAAACATATTTTTGCAAATAAGACAAAATGGAAGAAAATGGTAGTGTTTTTTTTTTTTCTCTCCCTAATGTACTGAACAAACTGAACTGAAACCAAAGTCGTGACCCAAAAACCACAATACAAACCAAACAGTGGGTTTATTGAACTGTTACACCTCTAATCATCAGATAGGGACCGCTGATTCATACATTAACTGATATGCGACCAAAATCTCATAGCAGGTATCACAATTAGACACAGTTAGAGGAGAATGATTAGTGAATGTTTGTTAAGTAACCCTTTATAAATGGGTATCATGATGTGACTTTACGTGTGGGGACACCGGTCAGGCAGGTAGTGGTGACCTCGTGTGTGAAGATGAACACTTCATGTGCCTTTTACACTCTGTTGACAGTTAATTGTGTTGGTCGAAGACACTTCTGTTGAGCTTGAACTTGTCTGATTATTCTCCTCTTATTTCTCAGTTGTTACCTGCTGGATGATTTTGGTTTTAGTGCATCTTTCTCTATACAGTTCTACACTCCACTGCTTTCAGCAACAACACAAATATAATAAAATAAAACAAAAAACAGAACAAACAAACAACAACTCATGGTCCACCCACTGTGTTGTAAATGTGTCAGAAATATGACTGGGTCTATTCTCATAGAAATATAAAGCCATATTTTTCAAAGAGTTTGAGCAAATGCATGGTCCTGACATACACGTTTATGTAAGAGGAATCCAGCTGTTTTGGCCACATATCAATGTATGAAGGACTTGTGAATTAATGTTCTTTAACTGATGATCACATACAGTCACAGTGACTTGATTATTTGTTAACAGTGTGCACCAGGAATACATGATGCATCCGGCATTAATTCATGCATTTAAACATCATGAGTCATGCATTAGTTAAGCATCACTTAAGCATATGATTTGTACCCTTATTGAAAAGTGTTACTATTATCAGCTTGTAAGCTTATTTTTGCGTTTCAAGTTAAACACATGATAAAATCACACAATGGAAAGTGGAGAAATAGCAACTATTTTGAGAAATACAAACCATACCAGTACAGTAATATAGAGGCTACCAATCATGTAACCAATCGACAACTAAGACTTTGGGTTATGGTAGTTATACAAACGTACTGGAATTAATTTGACACTGATTTACTGATGTTAAAAAATGCTACATGGAGCACTTCTCAGTATTGCGTATTCTGGCAGACGTGCTGTTGGGACAGCAAGACCTCACATTAGTGCAGGACAGACAGCGGATACATTCAGCATTCCATCACTTGGCAGGATAAGCATTAATTTTTTTTTCCTGAAGTGTCTCTAAGGGCCCAATTACACAGCCATATAATCTCTCTAGCAGTGATACTCGAGCGCTCTGGTGCAGTCTGCAGTTCCAGCTCAGTTTGCCATAGGTAGCTGACCCAGCCTTTATGTCACCTGCCCATGGGCCTGTGACGGCCAGCTGAACAGCAGACTGCAGGCCTCGGTTTCCGCTAAGGGCCACGTGTCATCACTCTGCAGAGCCAAGCAGCATGTGGACCGTTTCCTTTTGCTCTAGCAACCAACACTCAAGAGTTCTCTTTCATTTTCCCTGTGTAAAAACAGGTAAACAAAGACTGATTTTTTAAAATCTATTTCACTGCTGGCTTGTTTGTAGTATTATGTAAGGTTTATGTAACATGGTGGAAAGATCACACTTATCTCAAGAGATTTATAATGAACACACATGCAAAGAGGCAGATAGACAGACAGACATATCTTTGCACTCTCACACAAACAACAACCATGTTCAAAATTAATCGCAGTAACAAATTACACAGCCATCTCTCCAACCACGATACTCAAGTGCTCTGGTGTGGTAAGTAAAGTTTGCCTCCTCTCCTCATGAAGGAGATGAGGAAGAGAGGTGAGGATAGAGGAGACAAAGAGGGGACTGTGCCAGACTGTTTTGTGTGCTGCTTTATTATGTTCCCTTCTTGCCAAAGTGCCGAGGTAAAATTCCACTCTGGTGCATTAGAGTGCCAACTTTTTCCAAACGACAGAAACATTCGGGGCTGGCATTAAAACATTTGTGGCCCAGGCCAAACGACGCCACAGGACTGTGGAGACATCGGCAGGCTGGTTTGACTGACTGAGCTGATACCAGTTAATAAAATAATATCTTTAAAAAAAATCTCTGCAAGGCATTCATTAGTTTCAGGGTTGTGAAGTTCTGTGAGGTTCTTTTGAAAATGCTTAGTTGTAGTTTAGTTTCCGTGTTAGCTTTAGTGGGTTTTTTGTAGAGGCGAGGTTCAAAAAAGTCAGAAAAAATACTATGTACTAAAAAATATATTCACTAAGGACAGATGAACAACCAAATACATTAAAGGAGACAAAAAAATCGCTTTAATTTTAGTTTATTGTAGTTTCAGTTAGTTATCTTTTTTGTACAGCCAACTAGTTTTCGTTAGTTTTTGTTAACGATAATAACCTTGCACATAACAAAAGGCTCAGACCTTCATGTTGTCCATTAGGCCACTATCTGAGCTCCTCTCCTCCAGAGCCCAGTACACACTCCCATCTACCCTCAGTGGCTGCTGTCCTGCCTTGACCCTTACCTGCCATCTTCCACCTGCAGACTGCCAAATCAAATGGCCACCATATCCCCAGGCTCATCCCAACCCTGGCATGCCATTAAACTCCTACGCTTCTCCCCTGCCTGCTCAGATATGTCTCAGGAGATGACCATGTGCTCCAGTTTGGTTCAGTCCCTTCTCTCTCCCTCTGTCCCTCTCTTTCACGTAGACACACAGACACATTTTACATTACAGGTAGAGGCAGAGACAGAATGTTTTCTGAAGTGTTTCTTTACAAAAGGACTTAGGAAAGATTTTTTTTTCTATTACCGTAGATTGTCTCATCAGTTCCAATTAACAGACTACAGTCACTCTGGTGTTGCTCTCATCTGAAAGGTTTCATGATTCAGAAGCTAGCACAGCATCGGATACACATCATATATCTAATTCATATTTCTAATCCTATTGAACTTAAAATATTTTCAAAGGGCTAACCTACCTCTCTTAATAGCTGTATGCAACCAAATTTATTTATCATTTTATTTGAAGTTGTAGTAATTTAGACTTTTATATATCCATTTTCCCTCAGCCAGTCCTCATTACCTGCAAAGCACACAGAAAACTTACAGTTAGAATTATATTTTTGATTGATGGACGAGAACATTATATTTTTTTTTATAATATTTCAGAAAATATGTTTGTGTATATTGTATGTTGTATGTTGAAGTTGTTTAAGAAACAGCAAACGTACTGAGAAGTTTTAGTCTGGTTTTGAAGCTCCACATGATACAATATTAACATATCTTAACGCTTCTTTACTGCACATTACATGCTGCCCTCTTGGCCATAAGATATGTAAGGACAATGTTTCTTTTCACTGCTGTACTGCTACCCAGCTGTATTCTCTGTTAAGACCATATGGTCCAAACACCCTTGACAGTTGCCTCTTTAATATCAAGTGCCTGATGCCTCAGAACCTGTAATCAATAACAAATGCAAAATTATTTTATTCAATCCTCTTGGCTCTAGCAGTATGATGCAAAACAAACCAGGTAGTCTGTTTTTAAAGACTACTGGACAGAAACCAGGGGATGACCTTTGGCAGTGATCAGACTTTTCAGGATAAAGTGGAGAAGGCACAGTCAGGGCAAAATCCGGGCATCTATTAGTGATGTGTGGAGTGACCTACAGTTCCTGCGGATAAACTGAGGATTTGAGTGGTTATAGATCAGCAAAAAAAGAAGAAAAAAAAAGAAAAAAGTGAATAATTGCAGGGGAGTTGTGGACTGAAGAGGTTAAAATAGCAACACTGTGAAGTACCATACAGAAGAATATCCTTTGCTAAATTACCTAATTTTCTCCTCTACCTAATCCATCCCAGCATTATGCAGTGTTATGCATGCGGGGTCATGCAGGTGTGGGTTTGGGTTTTATTAAAAATACCACCATATCAGGCAGTTGTGGTCATGTGAGCTGCTAATTCAGACAGATTTGATTGAACTGACCCACACATCACTTGCATCTGTGGTAACTATTTGAAGTGGTATTCACAAGACTGACATAACACTGTCATATCATGTCATGACGGCTGTCATAAACATGAATGAGTATTTAGAGCTGTTGTCATAAATTGTCATTTGGTCAGTTATGCCATTTTCCCTGCAAAGCTGGCATTGCCTGGGATGTCTCTGTCATAACAACATGACATTAGTCAAGGGTATGAAAATTAGTCTAAGTGACCCCCTGTGTCACTTTCAATGAAAAGCTGATGTTTGGCATGTCATGGTTATGAAAAGATAAGATTAGCCAAGGCACTACAATATATCATAAACATGACACAGCAGGCACACTGAGGGGTGGAGGAGTGGAACTAATACAGTTTGAGCAAATGCTCTTCTGTTGGCCTCATACTTAATTCAGAGTATTGAGGACCACATTTACTTGGCATTGTTGGAGATCCTTGATTCGCAACTAGAGCAGCCCAGATTATTATGCCATGGATTCGAATGTAGCAGTTTTTCCAGCTAAATATTCACTCTGCAAGCTCTACTCCAGCATAGTATAACAAAAAAAGTTTTCAAGTTTATGCCAAATTTCTACCTTACATACGGCAAGAAACAACGTTTGCTTCCTTTTAGGTGGCAGGAGTCAAAATAGGTCTTTCTCAACGTTTGTTTTGTTATGGTTTCAGAATGATGAAGACAGTTGGAAATTAGGGCAACATACTGCTCTTCTTAATCCATGCTCAGTTAGATACCAAATAGAATGTAGGCTCTAGGTTTTTCCTAGGCAGCTTTCCTGTTTTTTTTTTTCCCCCCACAAATGATGCACAGATTTTTAGGCATACTTTTATCTCAAAAGGCTTGAAAAATACTGCTTAAAGCTGTTGTCAATGAGAAAAAGAAATCTCCCCAGGGGAGCATGTTCCAGGACCTCCCTGGGTTTGGGCAAAGCCCTGAATGTTAACAGCGTCTGGCTTTGCCCCTGCTCAGACACAGGTCAGGTTATAGGGTCTTCACCTGATTATTAACAGGAACTCTACAGTGCTCTCCCTGCTACATGACACACACTTGCATTTTGGAATAGAAGGAGAAAAAATATCCACAGACTTGATTACAGCTCCCATCACTTTATTTGACTAACTATGCAACATTTCAACCCAACAGGGTCTTCCTGATGGAGACCCTGCTGGGTATTTTCATTAGTCAGAAAAGCAACATTATTATGTTAACTGAGCATGTAACCGACCATCACATTACTGCTCGACTATGGTAACAAGATGTCATTAGTTCCAGCACACAAGAAGATCACACTAGCCAAACAACAAGGACAGAGACAGTGGAGAAAAACGATAGCAAGCAGTGATGGGAGTAGACAGAGTGCAACAGCATGACTATAACATCCTGGGCTGTAACCGGTGACAAATCAGAGTCTCGACATGTCAGCCTGAAGGACATGAAGAGCCTTACCTACAGTGGATAGGCTGACTTGGATCTGGGGAGAAAGATGGCAAGGGGGAGGGGTGAAGGAGGCTGAGCACTGAAAAATAGGAGCTGAGAGAGCTCTTAGGTCTCTGGCACCTTCACAGATCTCAGTTGTCACTATTTTATTTGATCAGTGAAAAAAGGAAAGCCTATTGCAGTCGGTGCAGGGCCTTCACATTCTTAACATGATCAATGAAAATGTTAAGAACAAACACAATCCTTGATGTGATGGTGGTTTTAGTCCACAGATACAAAGCATAAAGCACAACAAATGTGTGTGCGCATGAATGACTGACTTACTGAATGAATGAGTGAGTGAGTGAGTGAATGATCATTCTCTCTGTTTAGAGTAACAGCTCTCCTGCCATGTGCAACTCCACAGTGTTAATACTCAACTGGGCTTGGTTCCAGTCCACACCGCAGCTGGTGCATGTCTCATCCTGCTGTGGTGTTTGCACCCGCAGAAAAAAAAACAAAACAGAATCACAGTGCTGGTTGTGTGACTTCCTCCCTCCCCTCCCTGGTTGTCACCTCAGCAGTGCCTGGCACCACCACCAGCACCATCCAACAGCCTGCGCTCAGACATGCTGCTTCCACAATCAGCCAACACATAGAGAGTACACAAAATACATATGTTCAGATGTAGCTGGCCAAACTTTTCAAACAAAGTATTTGCTCCTGGACATCCTTCCCCCTCACTACAGTGTAGAATCTCTTATTTATCATTTCCGCCACATAGTGGAACAAAAACAGCTTCAAGCAGTCGGATGTGCTGCCTCCATAAACAGCCAAAACATAGCAGGCACATGCAATACATGTGTTCAGATGAAGTTCACCAAGCATTTTGAATCAGCCTCTGTTCCTGGGGCTCACCATTGAATTATACTTCTTGTTTACCATTTTCTGCACATAAGGAAACAAAAACAGCTCAAAGCAAAAGGAGAAGCAGTGTATAATATGAGAGGAGCAGCGGGAGCCCCAGCAGTGTCATGTCTGTGTCCTGGTGGCTCAAAGATAGCGCTGACTGCAGAGGAAAAAATTAAACTGTGGAAATGAGGTCTGCGATTTGTGTGTGCTGGTTGCAGAGGCTCTCCAAAAGAAGTAAGGATCATACAGCTCTCTCGTGGCTAAAACTGAATGCTGACACCATGTGTTTTATTTATCGGAAGTGCATTGAGTATCTAATGACTGGCCATCTCATTATATTTGAATAAATTGTTGGTTTATCTTTTAATTGCGAAGTTTGCACCCTCTACTGTCACAACAAGCTAGTAGTTACTAACAGTAGTAATGACATCTGTTGTGAGGTTAAGTGCGTTCAAGGTTGCAGCTAGATCTGTGAGAAACTGCACTTTACTTGTATAACTTGTTCCCCCAGAATTACTTCAGCCCCAAAGTTTCCCCCATTCCTTTGCCTCTCCTTTCCCAACCACTCATGTGATTCTTTAATTACTTTTCCACACCTCTCAGCCCACTTTCTTTAACAACTGTCTCTCTGTTTCTTTCTTTCGCCTGACACTTTTTTCTCTCTAGCTGATGGTTGAAATTCACCCATATGCTCAGCACTCTTAGAGCAGGTGGCAAACCACAGGTGGACCCCACACCTCAGCTTTGGACTGGCCTCCATCCCATGCACCCCAACTTCTGTTGCAGTCAGGCACACCACGCACGTGTGTATGTGTGTGTGTGCGCGTGCGTGTGTGTGTGTTTTGGGGGGGCGGACGCAGGAAGTTCACTTTCATGTCTATGACCTCTTTGTTTGACCTCACAGTGGCCTTGAAGTGGGACACAAATTTTGAGTTATCTATGTGGCTTATATGAAGATAGAAATAAAATTTCCCTCACTCCCAGTTATTGT
Source organism: Myripristis jacobus (assembly GCA_900302555.1). NCBI lineage: Eukaryota > Metazoa > Chordata > Actinopteri > Holocentriformes > Holocentridae > Myripristis > Myripristis jacobus. Next base: position 9,550 of record OMLB01064139.1, on the reverse strand, counting down.
TTTCAACCCTGCTGAGCATGGATTAAGAAGAGCAGTATATTGCCCTAATTTCCCTAATCACATTTTGTCACATTAGTGATTTCTTCAAGAATGGAAATTAAATGGGATTTTGAATACAGTGTGAATGGAGTGTGTTTGAAAAATGAATGCTGGCAGTTAATGAAATTCAGTGATTTAGTCTTCCAGAGCCCAATCATAAGAAACCGTTGTGCCAGTTCCCTTGGATATTTGTGAGTGCATTCAGAGTAAGTGACCTGGACTATGAACATTTCACTAAATGTATGGATCATGTTATACATTATTATTTTACACTCAGCAAACATCTGAAGAAAAAAAAAACGTTCAGGTTGCTTTTCAGTGCTGCTATTACATTTTCAGGCTGTGTATTGGTAATATATGGGTTACGGTACACTTTACATCACAAAACACTGCAATACTTCTCAGCATTTACTGAAAATTTATAAGTAGAGCTTTAAATACAAGCTACTGCATAACACTTATGTAGACCAATAAAATGTGCAGTTCTGTGAAATGTACTGTTATATGATAAATCGAGTGACAAGCTGACTCAAAACAATTGAATGCAAAATTCTCATCCCAGTTCATTAAAAAAAAAAAATAAGCACAATGCACTTAGTTCAATGTGCTGCCACAGTATGCACTGAACATTTCTCAACATACAGAGCATGTTGTTGTTTAAGTGAACCTGTGAATGAGCATGAGCAAATATCTGAGAACCTAATATCCTTCTGCAATTCAGGCACATTTGTCATCGACTAGGTATTTCCCAAACACAGTACCTTCCAGTTAGCGTCCCTCCAGCTTCCACTTATCTGTGAGCGTTAGCTGGATGCACCTCAGCATGGGAAACATACAGAGGCAGTGGGAGATGTGACAGGGTTGCAAATCTTTATAAATGAATAAAAGAACCCCCTAGATGGATGTGTTGAGGATGTGTGGGGAACGTGCTGAGAATGAAGGGAGAGGAAAGGAATGGATGAGTGCCAGCTCCACGCCGGCCATCTCAGTACATTAATCACCAGCAGCCTCTTTATGATATGTATTGTAAGCCTCTCTCTCTCGCTCTCTCTCTCTCTCTCTGTCTGTCTCTCGTTTAGTGTGGTATAATTTCTACAGAGGCACAAAACACTGTAACACTAGTCTTTTGTACATTTTTAGAAGTAGTGTTATCTTAGCTATACTTGAGCACACAGCTGCCATCTCTTGAATAATTCTATTTGTTCCACTTTGAAGATTGGTTCTCTTTTTCTCTCCTTTGGGAATTTAAATGTCTGCCCTTGGCATACTGTCTGAGACTGTTAGCAAAATGTATTTACACCCCAAACCTGTGTCAAATAGTCTTTGCAAGCACTGTTTGTGGTTTGTTTTCACATATCTTGGTGCCTAATGGGTGAGGTTTGCCACATAGGTAACACATACACGTACAAGATCGCTGAAGATAATTAAGACGATTACAGGTGAATGTTTGAAAGTTAATTTAGTGTGGATAAAGTTGAGAACATACATGACTCTGTGTGAATAGGACTCAACAGATAGCTCATCCATATGATACAGGTGGTATTAGTGGTGTAACAGACCTGGGTCAATGTAATGGCTCCATCTGTCGTATTTAAGTAAGATAATTCTGTGCTGACACAGAGGTTGAATGAATATGCACACTGCTCAGGCATTTACATTCTTTACACTGTCAGCTGCTACTAGGACAGAGAACATTTCTATTCATGTGATGAAACGCTTTTTTACATCGCCAGTAGCTCATGGACTGCAGAGATTCTTGTGTTTTGTTCTTTTCCTAATTTCTTTAGGCAACATGAAGAAGCATTTCAGCAGATTCATCTGGAAGGAAATAAAAGTCGCAGACTTCTTTGCCAACAGTTTTGAAACTTTAAGTTCAGTAGAGTACTGTATTTTCGTTGCTGAAATTGCCAATACTAACCCATCCTTTCCCTTTCTGTTCTGTTACAGACAGAATCACCTATGATGCCTCCGGCTCCTCATCTTTACCAAGCGAGCCCACAGTCACAGCTGTTCCTGCTCATTCATTGGCCAACCTGCCCGTGGCTGAGGAGGTGCCTTTCTCAGTCATCCATTCAAATGTCGAGGCTGTGTCTGAGGGGGAAAGGTTAAGAGGGCAGCCTGCATTCTCCTCCATTCTAACCTTTCTGGCAGGAACTGTCAAATATCCGCTGAGCCTTGCTCAAAGCAGAGCCTCTCCAGCTATCACCAGGGACAAGAACCACACCAGCCAATGGCCTTCAGACAATATTAGCCAGGGCTCAGGGATGTCTTCCTCATCCTCGTCTTTGGGAGTCAATAGGAACCTATCCACCAGCTCAGGTCTGACTTCCAGCATGCCTCACCAACACATCACAACACTTCAGGCTGTTACCATGGCATCAACTGTGTCTGGGCCATCACAGGTGTCCTTAATAGATAGGAATAGGAATGTCTCATCATCATCACCATCATTATCTCCGTCAGCATTATCATCTTCTTCATTATCATCTTCTTCATCATCATTGCCAACGCCATTCACTTCCTCATTGTTATCATCATTACTGTCTCGTTTTTCAACATCGCTGTCATCTTCCACTGGATGGATTACAACAGCTGCTTCATCTCAACGCCAGTGGACTCTAACCAACTCTGTCCCTTACACACAAATGGAATTAGCACCTGGAGGGTCTACACATCAGAGAGACAGCCTTGTATCTTCACAGTCTACCATTCATTCAGTTCGTGATTTACCAACAACTGTTAACAGATTGCTGAGTTCAACAGCGTCTCCATCAGCCATTCCACCTCGTGAAACAGTGACTAATGAAACCAGCAATAAAGATGCCACACACTTATACACATCACTGGATAAATCACCTGGGCTGACTGGAACACTTATAGGGAGTATAATCACAAACGTAATGAAGACACCAGCAAAAAGTACATACTCAGCATATTCCACATCAAACCATGGACAAAATCATTTCGCATTTTCATATAGAGTCACTCAGAGAGGCACAAACACTATCTCGATCAAAAACAGGGAAACAAGCACTTCATTCCCCTCTAATCATGATCAAGAGATGCTAGCTGATCAAAGGCAGCAGGGAGCTTCACAAAATCATGAATTAGCACTGCAGTCTATCCACCCTGAAGGCTATTCAGTTTCCAGTCATGTCACAAAGGACAGGGGGACTGGGACAGCACATATGGTAGAGAAAGACAAGACAATGGTAGGCAGTCAAACATTTGCTTTCAGGGGCTTCAGAACTGCAACCAGGTTGTCAGTACCCTCACATGTAGTAAATCCAAGTATATCACCAGCAATGACACCCAGAACCTCAGCATCATATTTTACAGTTTCCTCTAGGACCCCACCAGATAAAATGTCTCCCTCTGAAACTGCAATCACTGAGATAAGACCTATCCACCTTGGCATGATGTCCTTAGAGCATGCATCTAATCCCAGTGATTTACTGACAGCAGCAGGTCAAGGCAGCCCTCGAGTTCCTGTCTTCAATATAAATAACAGACAGGAAGGGATTGCATCAGAGCTCAGATCTATGTCTTCTCAAACTTACCAGGATAGCCCACTTTCACCTACACAGGCACTGCCTGAGCCCAACACTGGTCCCACCACAGGTGCAACCATTGGGACACTGGCATCCTCGTCCATGTCAGAATCACATTTGCCAAGTAATCCAGCAATAAATGGAAAGGACTTTGTAACACAAATGGGTTTTCCAGAGGGTTTAACTCAGGAACACAGAACATGGATGACAGTGAAAATTGTCCCTATATCTGACAGAAAAATGTTCTCTCTTTCTAGTACACCAGCTTTACCAGGGGAATTAGCAAAAACATCTAAAACCATTCACAAAAGTCATCCAGACTTCACTGTGACTAAACACTTTCTACCCTTATTTCTAAGCCAGGGCCCCAACTACAACAAAACTGTTGATTCCTCAGGGCTGTCTGCTGATAGTGACATTAATCTCCTAGACCAACCCAAAACTTTGTTATCACGAGTGACCACTTCACCTGCGCCATTTCAAGCAAGATCTTTGTTTACTTCCCTCAGCAGGTTTTATACAAGGCCTCTTCCTTTTCTGCAACCTGATTTAACTGAACAGACTACCACGTCTTCAACTGAAATATCTGCTCGTATCATAAAAGAAGCGAAGACAGACCATAACTCTCATATACACTTAAGTAGCCAGGTCCAGTATAATGCAGATAAAGATCCAACATCACTGGCTTCCCATGCTCATGTGACACATCCTAAAAGGCCAAGTGAGAGCTTCCACAGACATACTGCAAACAGCTCAGTTTCTCTTTTAGCTGCTGGAAATGAGGGGTCAACTATGATAAAAGACACCGTGTTTTATAAGAAAGGCATTTCTTCACTGCAGTTCACAGCACAGTTGCCCTCTTTCAACAGCACAAAAGACTTTTTGATATTGAAAAGAGGCTCTGAGGAGTCTGTCAAAGGATTTCCCACTGGTATCCCTTCATCCAGAGTCACATTTGATGCTGCATTAGAGTCTCTTAAACGTCTTCCTCGTAAAGATGATGTTACTCTCATGGGCCATTATGAGTGGTCCTCTCCTTCCTCCTGGTCAGAAAATGTCCTAACACTGAGAACAAACCATTCGTCTCACTCTCAGGGACCTTTTTCCAGGATTAGTACCAATAAATCCATTTTTTATTTGGACAGACCAACAACTATTCCCTCTGCATCATCACCTGCAGCTAGTATTTCCAACAATGGACAAAACAATACTGGAACAGATAGTACTGTTTTCAGATTTGGCACAAAACTAATTGCACCACAGACAAAGTGGAAAACTAACAAGCCTGTATTTTTTGAAAGGAGTTCCTCAGAAAATACATACACTGCTTTTGACAGCGTTAATTCTCATTTAACAGCAGATGGACCAACATCTGAAAATTTAAAACTGGGAGACCAGCCACATTCTAATGTGCATATGCTGAATTCAACCGCTCCAACAATATCCACTAGTGAGCCATATTCAGTTCAGCCCAATGGGACAGAGCAATTTGCTGGAGAACATACATTTTTTACTTATCTTAAAGACAAAACAGGGTCCAAAGAACAGAGCCTGAGTCAGTCTCCAGCTAATCTCAAATCTCCTGGGGCTATTGGTGCACCACAAGCAGCCACCGTGAACACCACCGCTCCATCAGTTCAGGGAACAGCAGGGTTAAATGTCTTTTTGCCCCTCTCTCACACGACTAATGACTCTGTGACATCTTCACAGGCTGTCTCCCGTGCATTGGTGTATAGCAGCAAGAATAACCCCCCTGAGACAGTCGCTGATGTTGACTCTCTTGAATCTGCATCTGATACGGAAATAACATCACCAAACAAGGCTGCACCTCATTTTTCCGACACTGTCAATATCAATAAGACAACTGACTCGGTGCTGAAAGTTATAACCTCATTAACAGACTTTGAGCCATTGTCAACCTTTTCCCTCCCATCATCATCATCATCATCATCATCATCATCATCATCATCATCATCATCATCATCATCATCATCATCATCACCACAAACCTCACCACTGTTCCTCAGTGGTACCACAGCTCCACAACTGTCCTCCCTTTATATGAATCACACTGCTCCAAAGTCTTCTCCAACTTCATTATCATTGCCATCATCATCTTCATCATCATCATTGTCAGCTCTAATTAACTCAACTGGAGGGACATCATCCTCCAGCCCATCCTTGTACCCTAGTGTTGTATCATCATCTGTCTCTGTCTTTTCCAAAGGAGTGCAACCTACATTTCCACCCCTTCAACCCAGTCTGGTATCATCAGCAGATTCCCATCCCTTACAGGAAGTGACTGAGATGTTTGTTGTCATTACAGAGACGGGTGCAGATGAGTTAACAACTGGAACATCCAGAGCTATGGGGCTCACTATTCCCAAAGAAAAAGAGACTAATCTAACCAATTCTCAATTTGATGACATTACCGTTTCCTCTGGGCCCACCGAGACGCCATCTCAGGTATCACCTCTAACCCCTCGACAGGACACCACGACAGCCTCCTTGAAGTTCACCACCACGACAGCAGCTTCAGCCTCCAGAATTAAAAACCCCACGACCACACCTTCTGCAAAAGTCATCACGGGAACTACGCAGCCAGTCACCACAACCACATCACAGCCTACCCCTGTGACCAGGAGAACAACAACCACCTCAACCACCAAGAGTCAAGCCAACAGAAGAACATTCACTCCTCCTGCCCCTCCAAGGACGAGCCCCCCCAGAGGGGTGACCACTGTTTTCCTCTCCCCTTTCACCACCACCACCACAGAAGCTCCACCACAGCAGTGCAACATCACAGAGAGAATGTGGGTGAAAACAGGTAAACATTACATTTTACCACCTAATTACCACTTATTTTCCACAACTCAGCAACTGCAGCAGTGCTTATTTTAACAACATTCTGTGGGAATACAGTGGTCAGAAATATTTTATTAAATGGTATCATTGCTCTAACAGGCTGTGTCTCTCTTTCTGTCTTGCTCTCATTCTCTCTCCCCCTCTGTCTGTCTGTCTGTCTATCTATCGAAGTTGTCTCCATCTATGTGAGAAGGAACAGGCTGGACAGCATCCAGAGGCAGAACCTACGCAGGGCGCTGAGTCAGGGCCTGCGGAAAGCTCTGAATGATAGCACAGCCCAGGCTCAGGTTAGAGTGTCATTTCACTTTGTGCCAAATACAGCTTTATCAAACAGCTGCACATCATCTGTCTACCATCCATTTAACCATCTATAAATGTCATTACTACATTAATTTACATATAAAATCAGGCAGCTAAATGGTAGTGATCCATTTCTGAAGTATTCAGAAGGGCTATGAAAACTATGGTGGTAGATTTTGAATAGCATGGTTTGGATATAATGTTATCTTTTTACGTTGTAAAATGGGGTAGGATAAACTTTGTCCTTAAGGGGAATATTTTCCAACAATCTATGCTGTTTGTTTTCTGTAAAAAAAAAAAAAAAATCTGTCAGTATCAGTACACAGTATGATTGCAGCCAGTGGATTAAACCTGAAATGCCTTCACTATGACATACACTTTGCAGTCGAGACAGCTTGCTTAACATCTATCAACAGTTCCTGCCACCTAAGTAATATTTTGTACTATTTAGAAACCTAATGGGTACAGGAATAAATATTAAATGCATTCAGAGCTTCTGGATGTCTTGTGTTAAGATTATGGTTTAGTGTAAAAGAAAAGATGAAAAAGATGAAGTGAAGTGAAGTGAAGTGAATTATAACAAAGTATTTTTTTTTCTTAATTTCTTGCCATTTACTGTAAGCTTTCCAGAATTTATTGAGCACATCGCATTTATTTAAAGTTTTTATTATTGCGGTCCCATGTTATGTGTGGGACACTGAATGTTTCTTTCTTTTTTTTCCTTTGAAGCTATGTGCACATATAACAGTTTGGCCACTACTTTTTCATAAACCCAGTATTGGTCTGGGTTTCTGTGGTGAGCTCTGGCTACCTGATGAAAGAAAACATGTGGCGTAGCCCAGCTGCTCTCTGCTGTCTGATATACTCTCCAGAAATCTGGTGGTTTATTAGCGTAGAGTGAATTAGACACTTAAACTAAGGACCCTCATGTAGGCTATGTGAGGAGAGATGAGGACTAATATAGAAATTAGGTTGACTCAATGTGTCCCAGAAGGCAGTGGGTGATGTCACATATTTGAGGAACTGTACCAACACTAAAACAAGATATAGATCTGGAGTGTAGCAGTATGTACATTACAATTGTTGCACTTATCTCCTTATATATGAAATGGACAGATTTTTATTTACATGTTCAAGAATCTAGCTGCATTATTCCATCAGTGTATCCATAGCAGTGGACACAGCAGATTTGATTTAACAGAAACTCCAGGGGACTGAATCTCATCAGCATTTTCCCTGCTGTAATGATATGGACACAAACAGATCCAGTACACACACAATGATCTGTCTGTCTGTGGATTAGCCATTTATGGAACCAATCATAGTTTCCGCTGTGCCAAAACCATTCTCTCTCCAGTAAGCCTCTAATACCTCCGCTCAGTGTGACTTTGTATCAGGAGCACCTCTTGGCTACAAGAAGCTATGCTGAAATGCAGTCAATGACAAGAAGACGAGTGTGTGTGTGTGTGTGTGTGGGTGCCTGTGTATGTGAGAGAGAGAAAAAGGGTGCTTGAGGGGAGGATATTAGCTCGTAGGTAGGATGTCTGTTTATTGTGCTACACGGTACATTTCTGAGAAATTGCCCTTTTCAGTGGCTGGAATTGAATTTGGGTGTAAAAGCAAGACTGGGTCTGGGAATGAATGAGGCAGCAGTGTGATCTCTACCTATATGAAACATCCTCTTTTTCTGCCCAGTTTTCGAGTGTGTCTTAGTGCCTTGAGAGTGTTGTAATTTTGGGCAAGCTAAGGTGCCTCTGTTGGTGTGTATTTCTGTGTACAGGTTGATGTGTACAGTATACGTGCATTCAAATGAAATGCCTCCGAATGTCATACGGCTTCCTCTGTGTTAAAGTATCAAGTTACTGGGAGAGAGGCCAGTGTGTTTGTCCTGTCCGTGTGAAGGTCAGCCCTCACACATGCTCTCTCTGTCTGCTGTCCCTCTTGGTCTCTCACCCCTCTGCAGGTACTAGGCTTCAGTGCACTCATGTCACCCATTTCCAACACTGCTATAGTGTTCTTTTTAGTAGCTGATCCAATGGGAAGCAAGTCGTTGGCTTGGGAAATTGTATCTGTTTAATTATAGGCTATAGATGGTTGAGGGGGTTGGGATGTGAAAGCGTAATGCAAAAAAAAGAACCAAAAAAAAAAGAAAAGATGATGAGAAGTAGACCAAGTGAATTAAAGTAGAAGGCCAACACAGAACCATTTGAAAATGTGAAATATCTTGCCGTGTAGTACAGACTCTCCACTAACAGGAAACCAGTGGAATGCCAAAATGACTGAGATCCCTTGGGTTAATCCCTTGGCGGTCTTTCACACTGTTGAGATTGAGTTAGCGGGTGTGCTACCAGTCTCTGACTTAGTGAAATGCAATCTCTGAATAACACCTTCACATGGGTAAAGCCTGAGAGGTTGAAGTGATAATAAAAGGCTCTGTTTTGCAGAGCTCATAACAAGGCAGGATTGTGAGGTGGTGGTGACTCCCAGCTATGATATACTGAGACTGTGGGCCCTCAGTGTGTCGGCCAGTGGACCTCTCTGTTAACACGGGCATTCAGATGGGTTTAGATGACAGATTTGAATGATTTTCACCCCCCCTCCTCCTTGTATGCAGCGTCTGTTTCCTCTCTCTCTGCCCCCTCCACCCAATCACACAAAGACAGGGTTCGCATAAGGACAACCCTCTCTCACCAAGGACACCAACAAATACACACACTTACACAAACACATTTGTACACAGGGTGAGACACACAAAAAGAGACACACAGGCACACAGTCATGAAAAACCTGTTTTA
>OMLB01064136.1:0-15839 GCA_900302555.1 Myripristis jacobus | reverse complement strand
ACAAAAAAAATATCTAAAAAAAAAAAAAAAAATCCGACTAAGTTTCTCGTGCGCACGAGAAAGTTATCTTGTGTGCACGAGAAACACATCTCATGCGCACGAGAAACATATCTCATGCGCACATGTCCCTTTAGGGGCTCCGTACAATGATGTATATTTCAGATTTTTTTTTTTTTTTTTTTTTTGACCAAAGACTGGTTGAGTTTGAATTAGTTTCTATCTGCCTTTTGTGCTCAGGGTAGAGTCCTTAAGCTTGAATATGACATAAATCAAATATAGCCCCAGTGAGTAAAACAAATTGTGAATAGGTAATTCGCAACAAGTAGGATGTCATCTGCATACACTGATGTTTTGCCAAGAGTATTCCCATGGGTTATTACATCAAAGCCATCAGACCAATGTAACAAAAAGCAAAGGGTTTGATTGCCAAATCAAAAAGCTTGTTCATCTCTGGGGGGAGAAATACCTTGATGATACACCATTTATACCAACATATGCCAGGAAAGCTTTAGACATAAGCTTCACATAGGCAGTCACTATGAAGCCAAACATTTGGAGAATTTGCCAGTCTAATTGTAATTGTTCAGGTGCCTTCCAAAGAATGACAAGTTCAGGTGAAGCACACTACAGTGTATGTATGTTAAAAAGAGTATAATTATAGATCTCAGATCTAGCTTAATTAGGTGAAGCAAGGTACTGAGGCACCTTTTGTGAGATTAAGTTAGGTTGTTGGCTAGAATTTAACAGCATGTTAGTAACCGGACCTTGAGATTTACAAGCAGAGGGTTTAAATAAATAAATAAATCATAACAATTTAGAAGGGTTCATGCCGTTGGAAAGGTAACAATCCTGATCTTGAAAAAGAAGACTTGGAACTGTGTTCTGAACAGGCTAGGATGGTCTGGAAGGGCAAATTCACAAGAGAGACCTGAATTTGCCTTGTTATTGATTACCTAAGCTTTAACCTCTCAAGTGAAACTGTCTGTTAACTGTTAAAGGCAGACATCTTTAATTAACCCTTAATTAAGTTTATATCTACACAGGATGTAGGAGTAGAAAACCCCTACACTAGCATGAGTCAGCATGTAGCAAACAATAAGCAAACTAATATCACTGTCAGAAAAGCCCCAACTTTGTCATGAGGTGTCAGTTTTCATTACATGTAACACTTGTCTGGTGTGGATGCTAAAGCAGTAGTGTTGTAGTCACAGAATTAGAGTATTTCCTGTTGTGTCATTTTGATGTTCACTGAGATGAAAGAGATGAAACATTTTTCTAATGTTATCATAGTCCCCATCGCTGTCTTATGCGTGAGGAGTGACTGAGACTGAAAGGTCAGCACAACTACTAGTGGAATGTTCTGTAATAGTCTTTAGCATTAGATAGATAGATGGATAGATAGATAGAACAAACATTCATCACTCACTGTCTAGTTCTACAAGTTTTTTCTTTTGAAGAGCTACAACATTGTTGCAAACATTTTGGTAACACTTCATAATAACCATCATTAATAAATGGTACATTGATGGTTGATTAAACGTTAGTTAATTAGTATTGTTAATATTTAGCATTAAAGTTTTCACTTCCTAAAAAAAATGCTTATTTAATCTGCATTGTTTTACCCATTCAGACTTCACAGTACACACTTCCTCTACTATAGAACCTCAGTACAAGAGAAACTCTAGTTTCTCTTGCACTGAGGGAATGCCTGTGTTGACTCACTGTCAACACAGGCATTCCCAAATCGAGTTAGTTCTGAATACAATTTTTTATCTCTAATTTATCTAATATATTATGTTATACCATCTGTCTACCCTGGTCATGTTGAAATGTGAGAACACAGATACAATTAAAATAGAATCTAGTTGCTAAAAACAATCATAAAAATGTTAAATGTCTTTTCAGTGAGAGCTCTGGCATAACCTCATTATTACATTCAAGACTCTGCGCTGCTTCACAGGGGCTGGCTCATATAATTAAAACTGTGCTCTGTTGCCAGCTGTCAGAAGATGTAGGGAATGATCTCACAAACAGATAATGAGAAACAAAAATTCTGTGCAACAGTACCTCTCTAATTTGATGCTATATCTTATTACTTCAACCATTCTGTGTCTCTTTTTGGTGACAAAACAGAGCCCCACCACCCCCTCCACACTTGCCTCCAAAAATGGCAATATTTCCTCAATTAAAAGTAGATATAGGGTGAGCTCCCTGTTTGAAAAAAAATGAAAGTTTTACTTTCATTTTTGCAGCTAACTTTAATTATAAAAATTTGATTCATTAGATATTAAATACTGTTTATCAGAGTAAATCTAAGGCCTTGAAGTAAATCGCAATATACATTTCTAACTGAAGAATTTTTCATATTACAGTGAATTGATATGTTTGTTGTAGACATTTATTGAGTTGGGACTTTGGCTCCTCTCCATCAAAAGAAAACTTACACACATGAAAGTGTGTGTGTGTGTGTGTGTGTGTGTGTGTTGTTCATACCTAAATGATGACTATAGACAGTGCTAGATTCTGTAATGAGGTCCTGGGCTCAAGCAACTTCAGTCTGTAAATTAAAAAGATCTTGAGGCAAGTTTATGTGCCAACAATGTGTCAATAACACAAAGGAAACAAAGGCCCCATTCACATGAGCGCTAACTACAGAAGCAGCTCCTCATTTTGGTGCTTAATCTGGTCGAGCTCACTCAATACAACACTTCTTAAGGCTGTGGTTACCTTACACAACTGATCCACAGTCAGGTCAAGTCAGGGACAGTCAGCGCCAGTCTGTAGACTTCAGACGTTGACAGTCGAGACAAAGAATCCAGAGATGTATGAGGGGCATGGACCAATGATGAAATGGTGCTTGGGTATTTAGGTATACTGTGATTTCCATCCCAACATGCACACAAACACATGCAGGCTTATGCTGCTACTCCATGCAGTATGGGAATATGGGATGAAAAATTAGCTCTGTAGCACTGCAATACAATGACAAAATAAATAAATAAATAAATAAATTCTCAAGTGCAAGCATTTATATACATTTTCATTTCAGTTTTCATAAAGCTCAGCTTTTCACAAAAAAAAACGGACATAAATTTTCTCTATTACTTACACATTCATTAAATGCATAAATGTATGCACCTGAGGTTTTAAAAAAGGTGCACAGATTGCAGAAAAAATCTGATGTCTGTCAAACAGTAAAGACACAGCAGAAAACACTTCACAGTATCTATACATTAACTAACAGTATTTTTTCTTATCAAGGGAGAAAATCTGTAGTTAGTTAACCATAACTTGAAAACAGGATTAATCTGGATTTTTAAAAATGAAGTAAATTACACTGAAAAACATGATCGAAAATGAGGGATCGAAGTAGTCTAGGCTTCTCTGCATATGCTTTCATAACAGAAGAGGTGCACATCCTGAGACATTATAGAACTAAGTCTGTGAAACCACCAACTAATAGCTAGAAAGGTGCATTTCCTGTGCAGTGATTCTGGTGAAACAATGATGCCTGTTTTCAACATGTGATTACTAAGGTATTCAAGTTGTTTGCTAGGTGGTTGCTATGGTTTTCTAGGTGGTTGTTAGGTAGTTGCTGTAGGTGGCTGCTAGTTGGTTGCCATTGTATTCTGGGTGGTTGCTAAGGTGTTGCTATGCAGCTGCTATGGTGTTCTAAGTAGTTGCTGGGGTGCTGCTAGGCAGTTGTTGCCGTGCTGTGGGTGGTTGCTTAAGTGTTGCTATCAAGTTGCTGTGTTCTGGGTAGCTGCTAGGGTGTTGCTAGGCAGTTGCTAGGGTGTTCTGGGTAGTTACTACAATGTCGCTAGGCAACTGCTGTAGTGTTCTGGGTGTGTGTTAGGCTTTTTGCTGCAGTGTTCTGGGTGGTTGCTTGAGTGTTGCTATCCAGTTGCTATGGTGTTCTGGTTACTACAGTGTTGCTCGGCGGCTGCTGTAGTGTTCTGTAGTGTCTGGGTGGTTGCAAGGGTGTTGCTATGGTGTTTTTGGTGGTTGCTAGGGTGCTTGGGCTATGTCCTCACATTGCCCTGTTACTGTGTTTCTGAATATCCATGAGAGCTGCCAGAATATGTTTTCTTTTTAAAATTTCCGAACAGTCCACAGTCCACAGCCTCCAAAATGCTTCCTTTGACAATCTCTCCCTCTTTGAATGGCTTTTTATGTTTCATAAGAATGTGACTCAGTCGATATGATGCTGCCTGTGTATGTCCGCTTTTCTCCTGGTGTTGGTCTTTGTGAAAATGGACTGTTTTGCTGTTTGCTGAGATTTCAAGCTCACTTTTTGTTGGGGGGTCCTTCTTGCAGGTTTTGTGCCGTTCTAGGTTGCTGTTCTTTGTTAGTATGATGCAAGCTTGGCACGTGAAAATGTGTCAAAAATGATAGGTTTTAAGATTATTATCTGTTCCAGTGGCTATTATTTGTTTCGTGGTTCTATGGTTCAATTTATTTTTTAATTATTATTTTTTTTATTTTATTGTATTTTATTTTATTTATTTTTTCACATGCAGATACTGTAACAATAATGCCAACACTGCAGCTTTGTCACCACATCCACAGCCAGGCTTCAGCTTCGTTGATGAAGAGCCCATCGCGGTAGTTTCTCTCGAATGACGTCACATCCTAACTAGCCATCCAGCAGGTGGCAGTATGTGGCACCAAAATAAACATGCATGGACTGACTGTGGTGTCAGTGACTCACATTGAAGGAAAGTTCTGTGTCAGGGATTGTTGGTGACACATACACTCATTATCTGAAAAGGATTTTGTGATTGACCTGTAAGCACCCTGCGATCAACTAGTCGATTGTGATCGACTAGTTGAGCACCACTGCTGTACAGCAATCAACCCTAATTAGGATGGAGACAAAAGCTGTTAACACACACACATGCACACATATTACTCCAAAGAAGCCTGAGGATCTATTCTCTGTCCTGATTGGTTGTCATTGTAGAGCAAGACATGGGGCTTTTTCAGTAGGTAGGCATAAACATACAGTAAATATATGGTACATATACAGATGTATTGCCCAAATGTATTTATATGCTGCACACCTGTGTATATACGCACCACTACAACACTGGTACAGGCTCTAATCTGGTCCAGTCATAGTGACTGTGATTATATGAAACTTCTGATTTACACGACTGCAATCATGTTGAGGGGTTCCATAACCACTCAGTGAAAACTGAGAGCAGACTCACTGTGACTGACTGGTGAATGACATTATGAACCATCTATATTACCTCTATCAGTGTCACCATAGCCTTTTGAACTTTAGCTGTTGCTCTAGTATGGACGTTTAAGCCGACACGGACAGTGTCACCGTTCCAATTGGAAAGGAGGATTATTCAAATAAGGATGGCGATCAAGATTTCCTTAGGTAACTCTCTGGAGGCTTTACATTGGTGACGGTGGGGAGGTGGTGGAGGGCACGCACAAACCGGAGCTGAAATGATGGACATTGACAGGCAGATGATACTGCAGGTCGCCTTAAGGGAGGACCAGACTACATGATTTTCAAGGCTAATTTGGTGATGATTTAGTCCTGGTTAGTCCAGAGCATTTGAAGGTAGGTGCTGCAGAGTTGTCGCTCTTATCGTGTTGTGTGTCTAGTAAGAGAATCAAATGTTTCTCCATCCAATCCCAGTCAGCTCAGTCACCATTCAATCAAAAATCTTACCAACTGTTTTGTGTGTACACATCAAAGGCTCAAATCATCAGCCAATGAAAACTGTGAGTTGGAGGAGGGAGGAGGGAAAACGGGACGTTTGGAATGTCTACAGTCAGATAAGCACAGACTGTCTGTAGACAGTTAACATGCTCTGTCATACTACTGACCGCTAACGTCTGCTGGCTTGCATTGACACATAACCCTAGTCTTTGTGAAGATTAACGACACTAACCCACAGCTCTCTCTGCAAAGAATGCAGCCCATAACACAGAGCTCCCCTCTGCATCCACAGCGTACACCTCATTTTTTGTTTCCATTTCCTTTCCTGTGCAGACCTCTGCAGAAAATAGTGACGAGCCAAAGACCTATGGAGCCACAGTCTTATGGATAATATAATTTCGATTTGACTACTGAGGCTTGCTGCCAGCAGGCTTTCCTGTCATAGTTTGGTTTCTGCCGGTTTAGATGTCTCTCACTGTTTCTCTCCTCTCTTTCCTCTCTAACTTTAGTCATGACTCTGTTCCTCTGTAAACCATTCTCCTCTGTCTGTGTGAGTGGATGTCTGTGTTTCACTGCATGGATGTGGCTCCTATCTGTAGATGCGGGATTTATGCTAATATCACACAAGTACATACTTCATGGCTTCATGAAAATTTAGGAGTGAGTTACTCATTCATACACTCATTCTCAATCTTCTGTCAATCGCCTGTGTGCAAACACATAACATGAGCAATTCTTGTTAATACGTCTGGTTGGCGAGACCCAATATATTAATGTGAATGGAGCCAACAAAGTTTGCTCTCACTTCATTTTAGCTGCATATGTACTCTTTACATCTGTCTGTCCTTGCCTTATACATGGTTGTTCCCTTTAAAAATGCAAAAATGGGTCCCGGTCTCCTTCATAAAAACATAAAAACCAAGAGTGGAAAGAATGTAGGAAGGAAAAGGGGAAGAGATGAAGAGAGGGAAAACTAATGTATGTGCACCTTGGAAGTGGGTGGACACTGCAGGATTCGGGCCGTAGTCCAGTAATCACAGCCAAAGAAGTCCCATATGAAATGAGTACAAGCATTAACAAGGGAGAAGATACCTGCAAACATTTTCTGCATGTATGTCACTCATACTGATAAACATGCTTACCCATGCAAATGTAGTATTTATATGTGGGTTTAGGTGTATGTGTGTATGTGTATGTGTGTGTGTGTTTGTGTGTTTGTGTGTTTGTGTGTGTGTGTGTGTGTGTGTGTGTGTGTGCGTATCTGCACATGAAGTAGCGTAACGTAGTCCATGTGGTAAACACTGGCTCATTACAGCGTGCAGCATTCAGCTTTTAAGCCTTGCTCCTTTGACAGAGCATGAAAAGCCTGGTATTTCCATCTGAATCAGAGTGCAATTAAAGACACTGGCAAAGGAGTGGAAGGAGTGTGTGTGTGTGTGAGAGAGAGAGAGAGAGCGATAAAGAGACTGAGTTAATGAGTAAAGAAATGTGAGAAATTGAGGGAGTGAATGAGTGAGGTGGGAAAGTGTGTGCAGGAGACAAAACCACTCCATGTGATAAAGACTGTTCCCAAAATGTCTCCCTCATTCTCTCATTGACTATACAGTGAACTATATGTGAAATGACTGAATGAAGATTCGAACACATGAAATATCATGACTTCAAGAAAATGTGCTGGATATTATTGTGATGCACCCATGCATGCCAAATATCTCATGAACAAACCAAGCACTCAAGACAACTGGTTGAAATGTACTCATGGTATAGGAACTGCAAAGTCAATTACAATTGAATTGTTGAAATTCTGAACTAAGTGCTGCTTGGAGAAATGAATAAATATCAAATTGACGAGTGAGGAAATTACCTTTGTGGATGAACATGGGACAAATCTGAGTAGGGTTTAGTGTGAAACACATTAAGGATTAGGAGAAACTATTTCTGTAAGGGACATAGGAAAACAAAATTCTTACCTTGCTGTTATCTTATTGCTTTGATGTTAACTACTGCTGCTGCTGCTGTCGTTTGGCTTTCACCTTCAGGGGATCAGTAAAAGTAAATCTATCTAAGAGCAGGGATTAGAAAGTGTGTGTGTGACTAAGGCCAGTGCTCTAACGGGAGAGGACACTGGAGATGGTTCTGATTGAAGGCAAATTAGAATCCAAAGTATTTAAACCATATACAAGAAATAAATTTGCATTAATAATCACAAATGTGTGACTGATTTCTTTTCACAAATCATTAATACACAAACAACAACATTTTATTTTCCACATGGAAGACAACAGTTGTAGTGGCACATATTAACAAAATAAGATATACGTACTTTATTGTCATGGGCTCCAAGCCACTGCATCAGACAACACACCAGCATCACAATGCACATACACATATAGTACACTGATCATACTTACAAATGATCATGCATAAACATGCTTAAATTCACATGTTGACTTTGAGATAATAGCTCTTTAAAACAATAAAAGGTTACAAATACTGTGTGGAAATATGCACACAGATCATTTTAATCTGTCAGCATGTAAAAGTTCACCTTCCTGTGGCATGGTGTTTAATTAACCAGCACACACAGACAGATTAGTATCATTTTGGACTATTATTGCATTTTCCCCCACTTGTTCACATGCAAAGCTGAATTTATTTTAATCATATTAATTATTAACTTTAATACAGGTTTTTTATTTTTATTTATTTATTTTTAGCACACATTCAAACATTTGAATGTTGTGTCACCAAGGCCACTCATGCAGTTAAGCATGCAGCTCACTGAACATTAGTGAATATCAAAGTGTTTTGTTTTTTTTTTTTTTTTTTGTTCTGAAAATACTTGAAACTGTCATCTGGCCTCATGGAGCTGGTTCATTCACAAAATGCTGAATCACACAGCAAAAACGAGATTCCCTCTGGGCCCTGGGTCCAACAGTCTGTTAAGTGGGATCCTGTTCAGGTCGAATGGCAGCACTTCTCATGTGGCTAAGCACACCTCTGCACCCACTGGGAGACATAAACATATATAGGCTAAGGTTAATTGGGATCAGGGGTGACTCAGTTGCCAGCTGGGCCACTCCTGTCTTTTCTTGCCTCCCAGTCGGCACACATGACCAGGAAAGCTGTTTCATACTCACAGTAGACCAAAAGATCAACTTGAGCACAGTTTTTTTCCCCCTTGTATTGCAGACTTGAAAAGAACCCTTGTAATATTGTATAAATAGGATTTTTCATACCCACAAGCTTTATATTCCAACAAACCGAATTGAGCTATTGCTTTAAATTCATAAGTTGTGCAGGCATCAAGTTTGCAGTGGCATAAACTATGCATCCACCAGAATACTCCACAAAAACGCACCCCTTTTACCATAATAACTGCATGCTATTTATATGCTAAATGTCGACACACCAGGTAGGCCGAGTTAGAGCTCTATTTAAACAAGAGCATTTTCTGCTACGGTTACTCTGCTTGGAAGAGATGGCAAGACTAGCAGATATGTAACAATAATGTAACAATAACCCTACCTGTTAATCACAGGTAGGGTTGTGTTAGGGATCACAATGACATGCAATATTCCAGTTTTTGCCCTTATTCCAAAAAAGATTCCTACTAAGCCGATTACATGGCAAATGAAAGTGTATATTCCATGACTAGTTCCATTTACCTGCAGCCGTGCATTCTCCAACTTCTTTGAAGTATGCACAGCTGCATGTAACACAACATCCCTCTGTCATTCCGTCAACCACCTTACTGAAAAGGTTGATGTTATGATATTTGCACATATCCAAAAACGCTTTGATATCCAAGTCTTTCATAATGTTTGAAAGTAGGTTTGTTTCTCCTTCTGACCAGAAATGTGGGTTTTTCTTTAGTGAATGTATCTCTACCCCAGCCTTGCAAACTGTTGGTGAGTTGGTTTCTTTACAACACATAGCTGACTGTGAACAGGCAGTCGTGTGTTGCACACTGTAGTAGAAACCCCAATTGAGACACATAGTCCGAATGCATTGTATAAATGGCCAAAGAAAGCTCCTAAAACCAGAATACTATTGGCATATCCCAACTATCTTAATCAGAAAATGCTACATCTGGAAAAAGGCATAATTAGTAATATGCAAACAGAAAATGCTGTTTACTGACCTGTATCAAATTCCAAATATTGTATTGTATACAGAGTGCATGTACACTGATGGTGAGAGTAAACTTGTGGTGGCCACTACACTAATAGTGTCCTGTAAATAAAATTAATCTTTGACTAAGATACTTAACAGTAAAATTGCCCATAGATGATGATGATGATGATGTTAGAGTTTGAATAATTACAGTGTGCTGTTTCATTGCCAACTATTAGCAAAATGACTGCTTCTTAATTGCTCTATCACATCATTTTATTACCTAACTTGAAATCCGGCTGAGAGTTTATACTTGATTTTGGTGGTTTATCACTCCCACATCCACCAATATAAAAGTCAAATGAACCGTGCATCAAATAGAGCACACCCATTCATTTAGAGACACGCGTTCATTCTCAGTAATGTACAAATGCTGAGGGAGTCACAGGGCTCTATTATCACAGCAGTAGTATCGTTGATGATGAATATGTTCGCGTCTGCAGTGTGGCTAACTTATGTTTGAAATTTTCACAATGAGTTTTATCCTGGTGTTATCTGGGAAAGGGGGCGGCAACAGCAGGAGCATAATGATAGCAAATGAAATAGATTATCAGCAGGTGAAGTTTGGGCAGATTTCAGCAAAGCCTCAGTGTAGGAAGCAGTACATTGCTGTCAAGCATCAAAAAATAGCAAAACATTGATAAATAAATACAACAAATACATTAAATTAGCACAAAAAATAACATCCTCTGTAGCTACCTCTATTGTCCCCAGAGAGACCACTGGGGGGTTTGGAAGCCCCTAAGTGCCACATTGAGTGATACATCAGTTATACTTAGATCTTTCAAATCAACAGTTTTAGTAATTCTGCGGTGGTTGATGAGCTTAAAGACATGTGTAGCGTAGTATGCAATGGTTGCACTGTGATTCATCACACTGATCACCACAGCAGAAAATGTAGTAAACTGTTTATGTAACAATTCAAAGCAAATAACAGTCATTAAATATATCTGCAGGTCCACCACCTGGAATGCAGCCCTGCACGTGCAGATGATGATGCAGGCGATGCAGAGGACAACGGCCTCCTGAGGCTTGGGATGAGGTGAAGGACGGAACATCAAGTCAGGAACTGGCAGCTGGAGGATGAGCAGCCCTTGTTGGATCTCCAGCAAGGTGCATGTGAGAGCCACATAAACCCCCTGCTGGTCTCAGTTGAAACCAGCCTCAGGAGGGTGGCAGGCTCTGCGGATCAGCTGTTTGTCCCGCAGTCCACAAGCAGACCTGCAGCTGAGGGCCCCGCTTCCCTGCTGGATGCTCCCACAGGCACTGCATGCCTCCATTCCCTTTGAGTATGCACTACAGGAGGGAGGGAGAGGAGAAGGGCGACAAGAGGAGAAGAGGATCTTGTAAAAAAAAAAAAAAAAAACAGCATATTTGACAGTAAACGTTACCAGTTCTTGCTTTCCTAGCTCCTGGAAGCCTCCTAGAAGCATCCTGTAAGAGGTGCAATTTTTCTCTGCAGTTCTCCTCGGACAGTTGGATGTACTGCCACTGTATGGAGTTCTCCATAGCCTATATACAACAAATCAAATGATAAATAAAATGGCCTGGAGAAAAACAACATCTTGTTTTGCTGTATGTGTATTTATTATATATATATGGTTGGAATGACAGTAAATCAGAAATGAACAACAGTATCATTGTTTAGCAGCCTGGCTAACATAACAGACAGCTTTTTTCTTGATTGTTTGAGCTCTTCCCAAACAGGCCAGACGGCTGTTTTAAACTATGCAAAATGTTAAGCACTGATTTGCTAAAATTTCCTGAATTCCTAAATCTGCCTAGCTCACATTCAATGGCCATATATCAAGGTTAAGGTTATGATTTCATTATTCTTCTCTGAATAATTTATTTTGTAGTTTGCATGTTAAAATTCCAAATAACTTCCAAATAATGGAAGTTCATACATAGTTTTTGAGACATGCTTTTGATCGGCAAAAACTATAGCAATATTTAATCAAAACGCCAGCCACTCCGCCCATCTCAGCACTGGCAGGTTTACTTGAGGACATCGCAGGCAAGGTAACATGAGGACATACATAAGTCCTACAGAAAAGGTAGGACTACAAGCTGATAGTAGTCTGACAATCAGCCACATGTTGCTTGATTAACCTACATCAGACAAGCCCCTGAACAAAAGCTCATAGTATGACGGTGTATTTCATTAAGTTGATATGAGGTAGAGTCATAACATTTAACATGCTGAAAGCAAAGTGTATTTTCCTGTATGCACTTCAGAATGCAGCATACTGATAGATGGTGCATCATGCATTACCTAATATTCTCATTGTAACATCTAGGAGACCTGACCATCTTCCATCAGGCTTAACAGTTCCAAATTAATGAATGCTGGAGCACCTGCCCCACTTTGCCACATTCACTTGACTGCAACTGTAGCCCTCACATGAGGTACTCCCCACCAGCTGCCACTTTCCAATTACCATGATTAAACATGGTGATAAATGAGCATTTGAAAAGATCAACATTCAGGCAAAGTGTGATGAAAACCTTCAGCTTAAACAACACTGCAGCTTCTAAAAGATTTTTACTGAATGCCTGAATGCTTACATGGGTGCCCACATGTATAGTGTATGTGTGTGTGTGTGTGTGTGTGTGTGTGTGTGTGTGTGTGTGTGGGAAGATGCATGAAGAGTGCAGCCTGCTGGTTTTAACTTGTTGTCCACACTCCAAACAATGAGGAATAAAGCCTCGGTGATAATGAAGATTTTTCTGAACCGTTTGAGGTGACTGAAATGTAAGACACAGACCCGGATAGACAAACAGATAAATTTCCTATGTCATGAAGAAAGACCATATCATAATGGACTCACACACAAAAAGGTGCTTTATGACAACTGTCACTGTCATCATCATTATCGAATATATAATATATACAAAATAATCTATACAAACTGCAGTAGTGCAATAAACAAAAAACAATGAAAGAGAAAAGGATGGAAATCTTAAAGCCAGCGGGCTGGCTCTGGGTGAGGTGTGGCTCAGGAGGTTGAGCGGTCGTCTGGCATCAGAGGGTTCCCAGTTTGATCCCCGGCTCCTCCAGAGTGTGTCGAAGTGTCCTTGAGCAAGATACTGAACCCCTCACTGCTCCTGATGGACAGCTAGGCACCTTGCATGGCAGCTCTGCCATCAGTGGGTGAATGTGAGGCAAACACTGTAAAGCTCTTTGAGTGGTCAGTAGACTAGAAAAACATGATAGAAATACAGTCCATTTACATTTTGATCAGCTAAAAAGTACATGTACATTACCTACCGGATGATGGTTGAATCCATATTGATTCGGTAACATTGTTTCAATGTATAATCAACTAAAATTTTAATGTAGATTCCAATTTAGATGATGGTTGAAGCAACACTGATTCAGTGTCAGTTGTGGTTGAAAATCCAACATTGATTCAATGTAAAACCTAGGGAACATTTTCTGTATAATTTCAGTGTTGGGTTTCAACATGGATTCAGTATTTCTGCCTGACCACATTTCAACATTGTTTCAATCACATTTTGCTATCTGGGATTTGCAATCGTGTCTAACAAAATCACAGGTTCTGTTCAGGGTTTGCTGATTGGTCCAGCATCTGGACCAAACAGATCTGCAGAGCAAAACATAATGCTCTTCTGCTTTACTTAGGAAAATGATATAATCATAGAATTGTTATACGTTTTACTCTGCCATTGGGTGACCCAATAAAAATGGGCTGTGAGTCATTTTGGGTTGCAACCCTAGTTTGGGAAGCGCTGCTGTAAACAAGCAGCTAACAAAACAGCAAACAAAAGCGAGCTAATGTATGAGCTAATAATTAGGTTGTACAGTTTGTGCATGGTGTGAATGTTGTGCTAGGCGGCTTAGGCTCCCGTGTGTAGCAGTAATGCCTGGGGGACACAGAGCAGTCTCCGCTGGTGGACCGCTGGGGCTGTTACACACTTTGACATGATATCAGCTTGTGGCTCAGAGGACAGCCTCGATGGCTGCTACACAGCATTTTACATTTTCTCCGTTTCATTAGTTGTTTCATTTGCCCTGGTGAACTTCCCCTTGGCCTGTGGTAATTCAGAACAGCAAACGTTGATGCTGAGGCCACTGGGAGATCAGAGGGGAGGGGAGCAGGAGAAAAATGGGGGATTTAAATGGAACACACTTTCCCTTGTATGCAGTCAGCGATGTTTTGCTGCTCTTTACAGGTAGAAAGCCCTGCTGAAGTTGTGTTGTGTTATATGTATGTGATATGAATGCTCTAAAGTGAGGTATATAACAGTAAGTAAAGACAGATGGGTTGAATCTTAATAGGATTACTGTAAGTATCTGGATATTGGTTTGCTTACTTAGTATTATATCATTAGCTCCTTCTACATGTTGAGGCAGCATCATGAAATGACGGATAATTGCAATGCATTGTGGTTAATCTTGACCTGTTGGAGTGACCATGGTTGTTGACTCACTCCCTCGGTCCTCCAAAGGATCAGTCTCACCAAGTTGTCTTGAGTTTTCCAGACAAATGGAAAGGCAGTGGGGATTCTCTCTAATGGCAGGTGCCAAGGGGCAGTCAAAGAGGATGAGCTCTACAACAGATCTATTAGAATATAAAAAAGAAGAAGACACTGTTCTTCCAGCACAAATAGAGCTGACGTTTTCGGAGGATGTGGCAGTGACAGAAACCTTTCATAAACTTAAAACAGTGAACAATCATATCAAGCAAATAGTAGTTACAGTGCTGCTGTCCGTTAGATCTGAATGGATGATGGAGCGCCTAGCTGCCAGTGTCTCTGGTTGAGGGACAGTAAGCTCCATGCTTCATGGTGAATGATACCAGCCTACTAGCACTGTCCAAAGCTAAGACTGATCTCCTACATTTTGAAAATATAGGCAGTGTAGCTGATTAAGGCAGGTTAATTATTTTAAAACATCTTTTAAAATTTTCAAAGTAACCATGCATGTATTTACCCAGAGTAGTGTTTTTTTTTAGCTGTACAGTCAACCACTGACCACATTCACTTCGTATGGAAGCAGGCACACACACACACACATGCGCGCACACACATTCCTCTCTTTAGTGCCTTACAACA
Organism: Myripristis jacobus; assembly: GCA_900302555.1. Classification (NCBI taxonomy): domain Eukaryota; kingdom Metazoa; phylum Chordata; class Actinopteri; order Holocentriformes; family Holocentridae; genus Myripristis; species Myripristis jacobus. Next base: position 901 of record OMLB01064136.1, on the reverse strand, counting down.
CAAACAGATTCCCTACACAGAATCAGTCCTGAATGTTTTTCACAAATGAAAGGGCTTTATTTCCGAGTCCATTTAAAATTCACACTAGAGGTCGGTACGGCTCTGTTATCTGAAGGCTGAGCCCATGATTTTTTGTGGCACCCGTTGTTGCCCACCATATCAGTGTAACAAGCCTGCCATCAGCCCCAGTCTGCCCCCCATGTCCCCCTCCCTCACTGTATCAGTAGCCTCAGCTGGAAAGATCCCCGCGAGATGATCCAGAATGGAGTCTGTCATAGACATAATTTGATCTTTGATTTGATCTTTTAAGCCACTGTGTGCATGTGTAAAAATGTCCCAGGCAGGTACAAGGCATCCTGGCTGAGAAACTATCCCAAACATTTTTTTTTGCCGGTTTTGCATTTCCTGTGTTCCTCCCCGTCACAGTCTCCTCCCTCCATGTTGCCCTCAGAGGTCACATGACAAGCATGCAGGCTGTTGGTCTTGACTTGGGGCAAGGCATGCGATGACGTGCAGTCAGGGACAATTTCCAATTTCCAACCCAAAACAAACATATGCATTACAACGTCCCATGTATGCAGGTTCAAATTGATTATATTGGAGATACTGAGTGTTGGCTCAAAATATTGGCTGTTGCAGAGTGGTATATCGGTCTACTTGATGTGTACAGTATGGGCAAATACTTGGGGAAAATGAAGAGGAGAGACCGGAAGGGTGAAAGAGGGCAGCCCTGCATATTGAGACATCCACCTTCAAAGTCCTTAGCAGAATACAATTGGCCTTCAGGGCTCCTACTCTCTCTCTCTCTCTCTCTCTCTCTCTCTCTCTCTCTCACACTCTCACACACACACACACACACACACACACACACACACACACACAGACAGACTACCCCAAACCT
>OMLB01064134.1:0-14905 GCA_900302555.1 Myripristis jacobus | reverse complement strand
TTCTCTGACTCTCTCTACCCTTTTCTTCCTTGTCCTGTATCACTGCACCCTCCTTCTTGCGGCGACCAATACCAGAGATCGTTACCACCCCCTTCTTTAGTGTGCACAAGCACACACAGAGACACACACACACACACACACACACACACACACACACACACACACACACAAAAACATGATTCTTATTTAAAAAAATTTGAAAGTCCTGTGTGAACCTTATTTAAATATCAATATGCCATTGTCAAATTAACTATGATAACTTGGTATGGTATTATAACTTGTACCACCATGTTAAAGGGATGCTAATGTGGCTTATCGGTACAAGTAAAATTGAATTAATTAATTGGACTGAACCATCAACACAAAGAAGCACATGGCTGGCTATAGGTACAAGAGGTATTGCAAGCATTCATAAATTAGATAACTGGAGAACAAGATTCTACAATTACTGCACCACTACAGGCTTCAGCAAGGGTACCCCCGCTATCAAAATTGAGTAAGCAATTTATTGCAAACAACCATTAAACTGAAATAGGCTATTCATCAGCTGATGAAAAGTTTAAAACCATATCTCAAAAAAACCCAAAATCAAAAAAGGACTCAGTAATGAGTAGCTGCGCCATTCTTGTTAATCACCTCAAAATTTTTTTTGGCTTGATGCTAGTGTTTCCAGGAGGCTAGTGGGAATGTTGCTCCAAGTGGTGAAGATGGCTTCACAGAGAGCATCCACTGTCTGGAACTGGTGTCCATTTTTGTAAACTTCCCTTGCCATCCAACCCCAAATGTTCTCAATTGGATTTAGATCAGGGGAACACGCAGGATGGTTCAAAAGAGTGATGTTATTTCTCTGGAAGAAGTCCTTTGTCAGGCGGGCATTGTGAACTGCAGCGTTGTCCTGTTGAAAAACCCAGTCATTACCACACAGACGATGGCCTTCAGTCATGAGTCCTTTCCTTTTTTTCACTCTAAAATTGTACAAAACAAAATTAATACACTGATCTTGCTTAAAATGTTGAAAAGAATGTTTCATCTTTAACTTATGCCTTTTGGAGATAAAAAAACAAACAAACAAAAAAAACAGTCAAACTGCTTTGTGATATATTGCAAAACAGAGTATTAGTTTTAAAGTAGTTTAATGGGAGCGGTCTGAATCAGTGATTCTAAATCAGATAGGAGTCCTTTGAAGTCTGTTGTTCTAGATGTTTTTCGAGATGGAATCATCTGCATCCCAGTTGCTGCTTAACATCAGCTGGCAACATTTCCTTGGAAAAGATCTGTAGGATCTTGTTCACTTAGATCAGGTACACTTGTACATAGAACTGATATTGGCGCTTGATTAAAAATCAGATCTTGATCAATCAGTGTGATCCACTTTTGGTGCGATGGATGTGAAGCAGTTTGGTTACATAGTTACTGTAAAATTGATCAACACTGCATTGGTTGTCTGTGGGAAACATACAACTTTCTAAGTCAACATTTTGATCAGATTCCACATGAATACCAATATATGTATTATTATGATTTCATAGTAATACATTTCATAGTATACTATGAAATATGTATACTATGAAATGTCAATGACAGAGCTTAAAATCAGACCAGAATGGAGGTGTGTATGACATAAGTATGTAAAGCAAATTTGTAAAGTTAGCAAGTGCAGTAGGTTTACTAACAACACAGCTGTTGCTCTCCAGTCATTGTCACTTCCATACAGCATGATCTTCAGTGGAGCTTTTTTGAGTCTGGATTCATTATATGCCTACATTATGTGATTCTGAAATGTCTATGCCTATTTTTGACAAAAAAAAAAAAAATTGTTTAAACAGTCTTACCATGACCCACCTGTCTCCATACTGGGACCCATTTGTAGGTTGGGATTCACAGTTTGAAAATCACTGACTTAGACAACTGTAGTGCCACCATCAAGACTTTCAGAAATAGAGAAAGAAATAAAGTAAGTAAGTTAGTGAATAATTTGGGTCTTCGCTGCTATAGTAACCTCTATCAGTCAGGTATCTAGTACAGTATCGTGAAGTGTCTTTCCCTGCTGTGTATGCTGTAGCTGTGCGGCGCATTTGTGGTGGCTTTTGGTGAGTTCCAGATGATGCACTCCAAGTTTGGTTCCCTCATCACCTCCTTCTGGCCCATCTACCCTGCCAACACCCTGGTTGTGACTGGCACAATAGTTACCTGTGTGTGTTACCTGGGCGTGTTAGGAGGCCTGAAGGAGAACCGTTGCATGCTCATCACTGTGAGGCTATGGCATACACACACACACACACACACACAAATGTGAAATGTGCCTTCTAAAAACAAGACGCACTTATTCACACTTCTGTCCAAATATATTGCAAATTTTAACCGACTTTTCAGAAAATCGGCAAAATGAAATGCAAATTTCTGCACGTTTCCATCCACTTCTGTTATGCAAATGTATATATCATCGAGGTAAGCATTAGGTGGCACCAATTCTCCAGCTGGGTGACATTATACCACTGCAGAAGAAGAGGGCGCAACATGATGACATATTCCAGGCACGTCAGTCAAAAATTGTTTGCCATCCAGTATAGCATTAATAATGTTTTCTTTAATTAGTTCAAGAAAAGTCTCTTCTTCGGTTCAAACATAACGGGTGTTGTTGTCATCTGCTGCCACTTTTTGTCTGTACAGTGGAGTGGAGGTCACGTGATTATGAACGTCACCATTTATTTGCTAAGCCTGTTTCCATTGCATATTCGCATTTTCCTTTTACCGATACACCAACTTTTCCACTTCGGCCAAGCATGAAAACTTTTTTTGCGATATTTGGAGATTTTCTTCGAATTTTCAGTGTTTCCATTCAGGTTTTTAATGCGCAAATTGAAAATGCAAATAAAAACAGGTGGATGGAAACCCGCTTTGTGTGTGATTCGCTGAACTCTGCCTTGCAGTGCATGCACATGTGACTCTCAAGTACATACACATGAATGCCTACAATTTAACACAGACAAATGATACATCTGTGTGTGCTTCCTGCAACCAACCACACTGATGCACGTATGCAAGTATGTTTCATTTTAGGCATCCATTCATTTCTTATGGGAAAACATTTGTGTGTAACTGGAGTTGCGAGAAAGTGATAGCACACTTCTCACGATAAGGACCATTCCAGTGATTCTTACTGTTTGGCCTATTTACTACAGTTTACCGACATTTCACATTGAAACAAGCCATTTTGCAAATCATGCAAGGGTACAAAAGATTTCATAACACGTAATCAAAATCTCTCTATTTTCAAATTTGAAGTTTTGGTTGAAACAACTACCTTACAATGCCCTGCTTCTGTGTCTAACAAATTCACCATTCTTAAACCATGGAACTTATATTTGGCAGTGCAAAACAAACATTTCTTGGTGACTATTTTCCAGCACAGGACCGTTAAACTGCTTAATTTCAAGTCATCAAAACACAGCAGTGCTGCTGCTTTTAATAAGGATAACTTCATTACCGTGAAAGAATACTGGTGTGAAGAAAGTTTGAAGTCTCTGAAAATTAGGTCTGTACATATTCTCATTCATCCAGGCCATAGGCATCTCAAGGAAATTGAATCAGGTCACCTGGACTTAGTTGCATTCCTTACCCAAGTGGCACCCAAACACGTCCACTTTTGTGTGACCTGGACGAATGAGAATATGCATAGACATATTTCTGAGAATTTTTGAGTTGAATACCATTAAAATGGTGCGGGAATTTAAAAAGACGGCTCGGAAAATTTCTGATTACAGGAACCACTTACGGTTCAACCTAAGATGGAGACAGAACAGGCTAATACAGGCTAATTGAGGGGCTGAAGGTAAAAGCTGACCAGTTACTCCAAAAATTAGAACCAATCCTGCCTGTTGCGGTCTTGGAGAAGGTCACTAATTTCACTCAGAAAGCCCAACTTGCCCAACACACTAAGAGCAATGAAAGACAGAGAAGAAAATTTCATAACTTACAATGCAAGGCAAACAACTCAAAGAAAACTGAATTGCCTACCTGGCAGCAAAAGGCAGACCAAATCACACATGAGGGAACGCAAAACAGATGGGTAAAGAACTTAACAGACAGGGAACTTATCCACCATGCAAAGGAGGTCCTAGCAAAAGGACTAAACTTTCCCATTACACTAAAGCAAGTGCTTATAGTTGAGCTCATCACAGCGACTAAATCAGCTATAAGGAAAAACAGTCTAACAGAAACCGAACCTGAGCAGCTGAGGTTAAAGGTGTCAGCAGCCCTGGCCAATGCAAAGGCCCCCTCTTCTATCCTCTCCATCCAAGAGAGAGAAGTGGTGGCATCCCTTAGCAATGACACTATCCTCCCAGCAGACAAGGGAAGATGCGCTGTAGTTCTAAACACAACTGACTACCAGGACAAGGTCTATACGTTACTGAATGACACCAGCACCTATGTAAAATCTAAAATGAGATCCATCAAATGGTTGAGAAAAAGGTTATAGATTGTTGCAAAGAGATGGACTCATTGACCACCAACAGTACCTCCATCTATATCACCAGGAGGCTGTTCCATGTCAATATGGACTCCCAACAATACACAAGGAGGGGCCCCCCTCAGGCCCATTGTCAGCAGTATCAACTCTGTCACATACAACATTGACTACGTTTACATGCACACCAAATTCTGATTCGGGTCAATATTCTGGTTAAGCTAATTGCGCTGCGGCAACTGGAATATTCCGTTTACATGTTACTTGGCATATTCCCATGTTTCGGCATATTCCACTCTCTTATGTAATGCGACACTCAGCCGCAGGGGGCATTGGAGTTATATTATACAACTGCTCACTTTGGGAAAAGATAACCAGAAATGTGAAGTTCATGTGGATATTAGGCTAAATATGCAAAACCACTGGTATGTTCCTTTAAGAGTTACAGGCATGCATTTATGTGCATGTGTCTTGTTTTTGTATGGCACATTCTACATTACATCCATATTACTAAATACTGCATACCTATAAAACAAACAAAAGTAGAACAAACTGTGACTTGTTTTCTAGTTTTTCATCCTTCTCTTCATTCTGATGTTGGTGGAATTGGCCATGGCATGTGTCTTCTTGGTCTACAGTCGAGAGGTATGTCTTCAAGTGTAACTTTATACAGTATAAATATACAAGCGCATTACTTCCAACAGCCTGAGCAGTTAATCCTGTTTTTTTAATTCTGTGTGCATGTTCAGTTTTTAGTCAGCAAATGTGTTTCCAAACCAAATTATTCCAATTATTTTTATTGAATAAAAAGTTTATTCAAGATTCAAAAAGTTGAATGAATGCATGCATGAACTGTAATTTGTTTTATGGCAAGGTGCATGGCTCACACAATTATATACTAGGGCATAGGTTTGATTTTGACATTGGTGGGGACATAAAAGTGCTCCAAGGCGGCGCCCCTGAAAGTTGATGTTTTTTTGCATTTATGACTGCAATTTCATGTCATGTACAGCTGATCAGATAAACAAGCAAATGATGATAATCAGAAAAAAAAAAAACTATTCAGGGATTGGCATTAATGTTTATACTGCATATCTGAATATCTATACTGACTACAAATATTTAATAATTCTGTAATGGTGTAAGTTAAAGGCAACTAAAGAAAGACAAGCAAGCAATTTAACTGAGTTCTCGTCTTTAGTGCAACTATGCATCATACTATACATCAACAACATTGTACATAAACATAAATAAAATAAAATATAATAAATGTTTGACTCTAAATACCTAAATACAAACAGATTAGTGTTCATTGCCTTGCTCTTATTTGAAAAAAATCTCTGTGTTGTTGAGGCTCTACAGTTATATAACATTGACATTTTAAATCATGGTTAGTAAAAATGGATAATTCCTGCTTCCCTAGAGACAACAAGCCAATGTGCCTGATAACAGCTCTCATTTCAAAGAAGCATGCTGAACTATTGTTATAACTGCTACCTGACAAAATAAAAAGTGAAGAAAAACATCAATAGCTTAGTTGACTATTATTGTCATCACCACTATTATCAATTACACATCAGCAATGTAATAAATAAAGTGGGTCTATTTTCTTCAAGTAACTTACACTTTGACTTATAAAGAAACTTCTTATGTCCACTTTTCTTTTTTTGGGACCCATCCTGGCTGTGCCTTATTATCAAACACACACACACACACACACACACACACACACACACACACGCAAATGTGAATGTAAATGCAACCACTGATATTAAACTCCGTCTAGCTGACGTGACTCAGGCAGAACAAACGCCCAACATGTAACAGCTTACAGTTGCAGATGCACACTGACTGTAGCTGCTGTCCAACCACCGAAACAAACTCCGTTGTGCCCGTCCTCAGGCGCTTTACAACCAGATAGAGTGACAGCGGGGACGGCCAATCACACATTAGCAAGAAACAGCAGAGCCAATCGATGAGCGATATTAGGTTAGAGGCGGGACTTCTAGCAGAGACCAACTGCTAACCCTTTGTGTACCATAATCATTGACTAGACCCTGACGGACAGTGTTTATATTGGTAGGGACTATACAGTAGTGGCTGGACATTGGTAGGGACGTGTCCCTGGTTTCCCTACCCAATTCACCATTCCGACGCTGGCAGCACGCATAGTTACTGTTACTATGTCTCACAAGCCATTGCCCTACCTCAATGCAATCACCTGGTCTCACTTCGGCAGTTGCAACTTCAAGATGTCAGATGATTTAGCTTTAATCCCCGATAATATAGGGCTACATTATCTAACGAATGGCATAACAATATTCTCCAAGAAGGTTTTAACTAAAGGGCTAAATTATTTTACCTAGCTAACCTAGGCTAGCGACAACAAACAGCTAACATTATAGCTAGAGCTAACGTTGCACTGTTAAACATGTCATTACGTTAGCATATCCCACTGTAACACTCAAGGCTACGTTACTTCTAAACAAATTCATCTGCTTACCTGCTAAATATGCATCATAGGACAGAAGTCTAAGGCTATGCGAAAGAACATTGTCGCGAAAGAAGTTTGTTTGTGAGACATTAGTTGTATGTGGAATTATGAGCGGCGTGGTCTTGTGAAATCGGCCAATCCTATTGGCTATATTCTCCGGGTCGGAATCGTCAATTGTACGTCCATGATTATATATGTAAAAAGCAACCACAAAGATATATGAAGGATGAATCTGGGCATACTTTAGGGATGTAATTGTGTGTTAACATTTATGAAGAAACAAATGGTAATCAAATTAATGACATGAGAAGGACATAACATAAACAAAGGTAATGTGGCATAATGTTTGCGATAATTAGTTGAAGTAGATGACTACACTGATATATAATATCAGTACATGTAAAAGTTATCTCAAACAGATGAGTTGCTGAGCTGGGCCTATCAATACATGAAAATTGATGGTCATTTATGTGATAGTTGGCCCGACCAGGAAGTGAAAGGCCAAACTGTGTTTGTCAACACAGTTGGTTAGACAACAGTGTTGTGAATTGAGATACTTCAGTGATTTGATGTTGCCTGCCAGCAGACAGGAAAAAGTTTCCTTAAAAAAACAAAACAAAACAGCACTTGATTGGCCCCTTAGGTCCCTGATGTCGGAGCACTAGCAGCATGTGAATGCATTAGAAGATCTGCGGTCTTTTCAAATCAGTATCTGAAATGATAAAGTAACTTGAACTCAATTAGGTCAGGATGTTCATTGTGATGGTTTACCTATCTGAAACAAATATCACGTCTCTGAGATGATTTTCATGCTGCACTGAAATGAAGGGAAATGAATGGCTGCCTTGAATTTAAAAATCTAAAGGAGTGTGGTACATTTTGGGAGATGGTTGGTAGAAATGTACATGACTTTAACACAGCAGAAAACTGTTAGCATTATAGTAAATAAGGAAGTGTGTGAGCTATGCTGAAAATGTAGCAATATGCTTTCGAAAATGATGGGTAGTAATGCAATGTATGCATGCAGTGTAGAAGTTCGCCCAATATGCAAAAAATATATTTTTCCACTCACCACTAGCTCAGGTCTCCAGTCTTGTTTTGTCATGCCAAAACAATGAAGCTGGATGGGGGCTTTGTTTTATGAAGCTGAAAAACTTAACAACAATTCTGTTCAAAAACAATGACATGGGCACCTAACATTATCCACAGCCCTTAGTGGTGAACAGTTTGCTGGTGTTCTTCAGCAGGAAGGATTTTCCAATGGAACTCTTCACCCATATAGACTGTCGATTATGTTGTGTATGTTTCATTTCTAGATGGATAGGTTGCACTTGGGTGTAATCTATTTAGTGTATCCACCAGTGTATCAGTCTTGGATACATCTGCTCATCTAAGACTGAACATTACAGAAACAAAAGACAGGCACCACAGCCTCCATCAGTTACAGACAGGTAACAGATGAAAGGTTCTAACAGAACTGAACTGAACTAAATCGGGGTTAAGTGTGAAAATATTTGTTTTTGTAATTTGGGTAACATGTTGCCTTAAGGCAGCAGTACTAATGATGGCCCTGGCATGCATGTTGTGCAGATTGACTCATTCTTTGAGGCAGATCTGATGCGAAGCTTGGAAATCTACAAACAGTCCGATCCAGATGGCAACCTGACCCTGAAGAATGACTTTGATGCTGTGCAGTATCTGGTAAATGTTGAGTCAGTCTGCTTTATCTACTCATATTGTATTAACCCTGAGGTCCCTATTTTCTTCACATTCTCATATTGTGTTCTACTGCTATTTTGCACACCCTTGTTAATGCTGTTAACTCATATTTTCATATCAATGCTTTTCATGCATGCTGTCTTTTGTATTTAATATCTTCCCGACCCATTGGGATTTCCACCATTAGATGATATGCAATCTACAATGTTGACATTTAGCTCTTCTAACTTGACGCAAAATAGCATTGGATGCTCATGCTATTTTTTCCAGAAAATCAAACAACCAAGTCATACCATAATGGCTTTGCCATTTGGAAAAAATCACATATAGACAGATATTCCATTGTCCTGTTTTTTGGCCTCTCCTCCTATAAATTTTGAGCAACTGGCCTTAGATTTGTTACATGGCATATCTCGACCAAGATGAAAAAAAGTATTATTCAGATTTTTGATGTGCAATACTGTTTCCCCCAAATTTTCTTTTAAATTTTTGTAGATACACTAATTTTATGAAACTCAGGAATTCAGGACATCTGTTCATGAGCATTCACAAAGCTCATGTATCCAAGTGTATTGCACCTCATCACTATGAGGTGCAAAAAATTTTTTTAGCTGCCTCCATGCCTCCTAGAGAGAACGGCTCTTGTCCCATCAGAGCAACCAAATATTGACAAATTGGCATATTTGGTTGGCAATTCAAAATATCTTTGAACTGTCTAGTGATTGTGCTGTATTGCAGTTCATTACATAGATAATAGATCTGGCTCATTCATTCAGCTCCAAACTAAATATCACCTTCCTCAATCACATTTTTCCCACTACTTTCAAGGTACGTTTTATGAGTGTACTCAGAATTCACAATTTAACCAAAGAGCCACAGTTTTTCTTATCATTTACTTCTCTCACAGCCAAACTCTAAACATTTCATTTCCTACTTTCCACAGACTTAATGCTACTTGTAAATGCCAGTTGTGTCAGGCCCAAAGAATTGGGTGTTCCAATTCTTTGATTGATTCTATACTATAGGTTGTAACTGTAACTTGTTGGTTAAAACTTTTTGCTCTGCAGCTACTGCTGGCCCACAAAACGCGTTTTCATGTATCTGACCTTCCAATAGCTTGAAGTCTGGCAAGAATGGTAGACATGCATAAGAGCCCAATTACTATAGAAACAGAGTAAACTAGATCTATCACATTATATATAAAGGTCTAATGATATTCAATACTTCATGCAAAATATAATGAACATTAACAGCAAATTCACTATCATAACATAGAACTTTAAACACCGTCACCTACAAATATAATTACTCTAAATTATGTTTAGCTGACTTTTGTTCCTACAAAAGTTTTTTTTAATACACCCAAAACCAGTAGAATGATGTGTGATCTTTTTTTCTGAATTGTAGCAAATAGTGAAATTGTAGTTACATTTTTAAGCTCAAAGTTTCTGTTTAAATGTGTCTGTTGAGTCAGATGAAACTTGATGCGAGGACACTCAATCAGTCTTGGTCTCAGAAACCGTAACAGCTACAGTTACCAAAACTGTGCAGGTAAGTTTGAAATGTCACCCACTACAAAAAAAAGTAATGCCAACATGCCAGACGGTGGCGTTATAACAACAAACTTTTTTTTTGGTTTATATGTTTTGAACTGTAAGTAAATTCTAGGATTCTTGTATTCTACAGGTCGAAAGGAATCTGCCTCGAATATTTGGTCTAAACTAATTTTCCACCATCAAATTTTGTCGAAATCTTTCTTTGTCGGAGTCTTGAGATTGCACATGGTTTTGCTATTATTGGCCTTGAACATTTGCTCAAATGTGGGGGGAGCATATATGACAACAAATTTCATATTTCCTGATAGCTTTATGCTATTACATCCAAATTTGGTGTCCCCTCTCGACAGCACTTAGACATATACATTTGCCTAAACCTTGCTTCCTACTTACTTTAACATCATAGCAAATGCTTATCAACACTCAAGCATACATATATTCTTGTTCTTCTTCTTCCACACCTACTGAGATTCATATGCAGTGTTATTCCATAAGTGCTTGGACCTGGCTCATTGCTGCTTGCGGCTTTATTTCACCTTTTTTTTCTTATTCACACTCTTTAAGTGCAATAGAATTAGTTGCATTCAGATTCACAATCACATTCTCTTGTGTTTTTATTGACATGCTTATTCCAAGAATCATGCAACACATGGCTACAGCTATGCACAATCATATTGGGAAATGCCCACTCTTCTACAGTGGGCCACTGAGCAGATCGGAAGGAGCAGTTCAGGGTTATGTGTCTTGCTAGTAGGAACAGTAGTTGCTGAGGGTACTACTTAAAAAAGTAACACTTATTCACTTTCACCTTCACTCAGTTAATTCACATGTTCATCCTACTGAAGTAATGTTGTGTTGGGGACAGTTTAGGTGCTGTGGAGTCCACGGTGAGGCAGACTGGGGGGGGGACATCCCCATCTCCTGCTGCACTGAAGACCCATGTAACACTGTGCCCCATCTCAACTGGAAGGAGGTGAGTCACATGATCACCATCTATACCAGGGGTTCTCATACTGATCTCTGCGTAGATACACATTAGTCCCCACATCCCATTTGATCCAATTTTATTCCAGAGGCCAATATATAAGATTTCTGTTTGAGGTGACTCAGTGGTAGAACTGTTACACTGTACACAGGGAGACAGTAGCAATGAGAGTGAAACTGATTACTTGTCATCATTTCACTGATTTCATCATCAGTGACTTAAAGAGGAATTCAGCTGTTCCTTATTTTGCTAGTGCTATGTAGAACACCCTCAAGGACCTGTGGGAGTCCTCATACTCCAATTTAAGAGACAGTGGACTAACACATTTCAGGATTCATCTACCATTTTGAAGGCATCTCCATGTAGCAACACAGCAACATGAACATAAATGTAATCATTTACATATGTTGCAATCATTTATGATTTCACATCTGTAAAAGCGGGTAACAGGATGTATCAGCTTTACTTGCTATGATTTATTTCACAAACCAGTGCCAAAAACAACATACACACAAATATTTATGTGCCTGTTTTGCAAAGCAAAGAAAGCATATATTACAATCCATCATACTAATTATATTTATGTGCCTGCTGCAATGCACATTTGAGACATCAGTCTTTTCAGCATTTTTTGGTGAATCCAGCAGTACCTAATGTGAAACAAAGTGACACTGACAGTTTTTTTCCCCAAAATTTATTTTAAGACAGATTGCTTACAAACAGAAGGAGCAACAATGCTCTACCACAAAATATAACAAGAACAATACATCAAAAAAAGATATACATAACAAAAAAAAAACCCAAAAAACAATAAGCTACCAAAAAAAAAAACAAAACAAGAGTATCACAGTTAACTCAGACAAAGACATTAAAACTATTGCACACATTTACTGCTTTGATTGCCTTTTTGCTTTGTGATAAAGAAATGGTCAACAAATAATGCTCAATTTCCTTCATTAATACAAGGAATTGTGGCTTTTGCCTGCACATTTACATTCATGAATATGAAACTTAGCAAAAAGTAAAATTAAATTAATAAGAAAAAAGGCATTATCGTCTATGTTATCATAAACATGGTAACCAAATATTATGAGACAAAAAAGAGTGAAGTCTGAGAAAATTATATTAACTATGAAATTGCTAATATCCTTCCATTTGAAGTTTAAACAGGTCAGCACCAGTGGAATTTTATGTGTGAAAAATGTCATCTTAATATCTGTTGTACTTTGGTAGAAAACACAGTTTAAGTTTTAAGAGCATTTCAGCCAATGATATGATGCAGTTAAAAAAGAGAACCACTAGATGGCAGCGCCACACTGTGTTACACTCAGTTACACTGAATTTCAAAAGTGAGGTGGGTGAAATGTTCAGGAGGAAGACTTTTGTTTATTAATTCGTTCATTCATTCATTCATAACTTTATTTTTTTATGTATTTATATGTATTCCCCCAATATCAAACACATGCAAGGAAGAAGCTAAATCCAGCTTGAATAAGGCACCTACATCAAACAAATAAACAGACTGGGAAGGTGAGGAGATGGTAGTCTGCCACCTTTGCAGCAGTGTTTTTCTTTTTTTCTTTTTTTTTAGATTCTTTGGGCTAGACTGGTTGGCCACCCATATATAACTATCATAGCAAAACAAGACATGGGATACTGCAAAAGGCAGCACAGCATACTCACCTTGAACCCCATGTCAGGGTAAAAATCTGCTAATACAGAGAAGGATGTCACAAGTGTCACATGGTCCACAAAAACATCATTTTACATACATTTTTTTGCTCTGAAACTTTGTACATTTGGAAAACCTACATCGTTTGTGAAATTAAAATACATGTATTCAGAATAATGTGTACATGTTTGTGTATACGAGTTGGACAAAAATCTGAAAATACAGGGAGGGACATCATGGGTGTTGTAAGGTCCATAGACTTGTTGACAAATGTGTAAAGGACACTTCTGTGAAATTAAAATACATTTAAATTAAATACATTTTGAGAATAACCTATACATATTTGCAAACCACTCTACATTTTTGTGGGTTTGAATTAACACAACAATTTGTAATTTGTGATTCTGAGCTATATAGATAAAAAAAAATTGAGAATTGTGACAACACAAATAAAAAAAAATACACATTACAAGTCGTGACATATTTCTGCAACATGCTAAACATTTTTCTTCCTTGGATTAAATATTATGGTCCAGTAGAATCATGGAAAGATATATAATACAAAGTTTTCAATCTTGTCTCCCTAAATGGATATTTGAGCCTTTGGCAATGAAATTGTCTATTTACAGGATGAACAGAACATAAATAAATAAACTTTCTCTTTCAGGGATGTCACATCAAGCTGAGGAACTGGTTTGCAGGAAACTTTCTCAGCACTGGTGCAGGTGTTGTTACCATGTTCATTATACAGGTACTGCTATTTTTCATTGATAGCAGGTCAGAGACTTAAAAAATATGAGATAGGATACTTGGACTCCATCTTTGAAATGCATGGAAATAGGACAAAGTAGAGATGTGATTAAAATTTGATTGTGATTAAATGTGATTAATGTGATTAAAATGAATGACTTGATTACTTATCTTGAGAAGCTTACCTAACACTACTTAAAAATGTTGCTGAATGAATCTACAAAAACTCTTCTAGTCTTGTTATATAATTAGAGATTATTTGCATAAGTTCATTTCATATCTCCACTGGGCCCCCCAGACAGCAGCAGATATGGTTAATGGGAGATTTGAAACACAGCTCTATTCTATTCTATTCTATTCTATTCTATTCTATTCTAGTCATTTAAAGGTTCTTCAACATCAGGCCTACTGTACAATACATATGTGCTCTTTTTTTTCAGTTCGCTTGCATGTGTGTCATCATCCCTCTGTTTTGCCACTTCAGCCGACAGGGACTGGGTTACCTGTAAAAAAGACCTTTTGGCATCAGCAATGGATTCTTTCACAACAACACATTTTCCATGTGACTATAGGTTATTTTTCACAAGTGTTTATCACTAGGTTTTTAATGAAATGGTCAAACAAAACCTTTTTTTCAAAAAGATAATTTGTCCCTTTCCTATCAAATGTGTAAAATATGTCAAATAAAAATGTCTGATTACCAGTTGGTAATTATTAGTGTGGACAATAGCCACCAAAATAAATACAAGGCAGTTATACTTTCAAGAAAGGAATATTTTGCACTGATTCACACTTATTGGATGTGGATAGGTACAGTTTATCAATATTTCTATTATAGCCATTGTGTTATATACTATGCTATTGGTACGGGTCATGTATGTTTATTGTTTTGAGTGCTGGCGTACGTGATGTGTGTTATTTGTTATTTTTTGCCTGAAGCACACATTTCCACACACAAATATTCTCAGAAAATTTTGCCTCTTTCTCTTTTGTCAATATTTCCCCACTGAATGTTGTTTTAAAAATCAGTGCCATCTAAAATGTGTATCCCAACTGTTCCTTCCACTGTATGTGTCAGTAAATAGATAGACAGACAGACAGACAGATAGATGATAGATAGATAGATAGATAGATAGATAGATAGATAGATAGATAGCGTCAAATCCTGTTGTTCACGCGACGTCCACAGGGAGGCCCAAGAAAGCCAGTACAACCCAATATAAAGTATGGAAGTGGCTTTGGTAATATTTACCTTTTTTTT
>OMLB01064132.1:2246-17245 GCA_900302555.1 Myripristis jacobus | reverse complement strand
ACAGTGTAAGACGTTTGTTCCTAATTCCAACACCCCTCTCAATGACAGGCAGGAAGCAGAGGCTCAAAACTCAGTGAGCCAGTGTCCTCATCTGAGAGAAACATTTTAGTAATGATGACCTAATTATCACCTTGGAGGGTTAAAACAATTATTTTGGAGGCCTAAAATGTGCAGGGGGGGAAACAAATCAGATAAAATCATCATAATTCTTTAAATTTAAGCCTGCTGCACAGTGTCTCGTCTATCAGTGCCAATGGAAAGGATATATGGGGATATGTCAATGAAGGGGTCAGCAAGGCAGCAAGAAGTTTGACATTTATTTGTTTTTTGCCACAGTTTTCTATAGTTCTGTTGAGGTCAACACCACAGAGGGTGGTCGTAGCACTCTGGTTTCTATCCATCCCAGGTATTCACACAACATAAATGTATTAGATTTGATAAGCTCCTGAGACTTACTCTTCCTCTGAGGGGTGTCATATTAGCCTGTGTGGCTTGTCTGTCTTCCAGCAGAGTGAAAGGATCATGTCAGGGGGGCCCTGGCAGAACTGATGAGCATCTGAGGACCAATCAGACAGGCTTAACTCTGTGTAGACATCATCAAGTTTCAGCCAATAAACGTGCCTGAGAGTTAGATCTCAGATCAGTCACAGTGAAAGAAACGAAGGCTTTGGCATTTCAGCAGCAGCAGCACCGGCCCCCCTCCACCCCCATCCCACTCAAGTGATAGTTCACAGGGCTGCCAGCACAGTCGCAGCTGTCGCACAGAAGTTGTGGTCGAGGCTTGTGGTTGAGTGAGTTGATGCCTCTGAGCAACAGGCGTTAGTTTTCACATATTAAGGAAAGGATTGTGATTAGAGGACTGTGTGTCAGACAGCATAACAAGACATTGCTGACAGTTTTGTGATTCTAGTGAGCCTTGAGATTGGCTGAGTGATAATTTCCTTGAACAGCCTACATGTCCTCCTTGTCCTCTTTGTCCTTCTTGTGCTTTTCTTGTAGGGGTATTTTTGGGATCTTATTGCGTGAAGAGCACCTGCTTGGCTCTGTACATGCAAATCATGCCCGCAGACACCCTTACCATGCCCCACCTTCGCATTCTTCAACAGATCAGTCTCTTTCTGACAAAAATAGGTTAAAAAAAAGTCTCAATTATCACTCACACCAAGTAAACAATCTTTATTATGATCACACTTTCCAAGTCACAGCGTCTTATTTATAGAGCTGATGAATCTGAACTGTCATGGGACACCAGAGTCAGATCATTTTAGTCTGAACAGTTGAAGAAGAAAAGGATGTGGAGGATTCAGTCAGTAGTTCCCAGACTACATTTGGTTAGATTTTGGATTTTTGAAGTGAATTTTTTTTTTTGTTACCCTCATATCCTTATATCCACATTAATATACTTTATCTTTCTTTGTGTCTTTACATTACAAAAAATTGCCTTACAATAACAAGTCCTTTATTGTCATATTCAGTCATATTCAGTGGGATGAGATAATCCCACGTTTCCAATGCCAGTCAACTAGTTTCTTGACTTTTCTTGAATCAGTTTTCATTTTCTTGATACTAGCAGACTGATCTTCCTTTTTCTGTCTTGATTCAATGCATTTTTGCTTGCTCCCAGAACCATTACTGAACCAAGTGAAACTGTACTGGAAATAAGTGGAATTATCTTATCTCACTGGCAGATTTTTTTTCCACTTCTTTTAAGAAAAAAACAGACTTTTAAAACTAGATGACTTTTTAAGATGGAGATGTTTTTACTGCTCACAAGAGTAGTCTTTATCACTTCACATCTGTGTTTTAGCAAATAAAGTAAATCGTTGGTGGTATAATCTTATGTTCTTCCTGTGGTGTTTCCTTTTTTTGGAGGCAGTCAGCTGTTACTATGTTGTTATCCTCCTGCCTAGCCTTTGTTGACTGTTGACAGGCCAGCTAGACATACCGCTCATTCACAGAGATCACAGAGGCTCATGGAGCAATCCCTGTTATTCCAGCAGCCCGGACGCATAGAGAGACAAACATCGCCACATCGTACCTGTCCAAGCACTAATGGTTTACACAGTCAGGGTTAGGGCTTTGGGTAATGAGGCCTGCCATTGGGAAAGATGGATGTACTTACTGCACTGTAGATAGACAGATAGATACATACACAGATAGACAAAGATATAGTGACAGATATGATATGATATAGATGCTATATTTTGTCAGATGCATGACAAAATATAGTTAGTGGTATTTGTAATTGCAACTTCAAAATGTGATTGTTATCCAAAATGAAATGATAGTCTTTCCCAAGGATTTGACACATGAACAACTTTTTGAGGCAACTTTGCAGGCGGTCATGACCATCTACATGTATTTATAATTATTTTCATTGTTTCAGCCTTCTGTGTTATTGACACTGATTTTATCCCACCTAGGCTACCTCCAAATCTTCAGGCCCCAGTAAATGTGCTGGCAGGCCTATGCAGTGACTACAAACATGTCAGCATGAAACGATATAATTTAGAGTTTCATGCAGAATAGGTTGTACTCTAAACTGAACTAAGCTCTTCCTGTCCTGCTGAAATTTAAATGTATTGAAGTAGCCGTGAGCACTGTAATGGCCAATCATTGTCTTGAGTGTTATTCTAGATTCAAAGATCCAAACATTTCCCTTGTCCATTAATGCATGCATTAATGGACAAGGCATGGTGGGCATTAATGCAAATTTTTCTTTCGCTGATGCATAGCTCATGTAGAGAAATGTACAAAACAGTACATATAAGAACACCAAATGCACATAGGAAGACAACACAGTACATTTAGTAAAATATAATGCAGTAAAAAGTGGTGCACTGAATAGGAGTAAGAGTTAAAAGTTAAAAAGTTAAAAAGTAAAGCAGTGGCAGTTAATTAAAAACTAAATCTAAAATGATGAATGCAAGCTTATCTCTGTTAGTCCGTAGGTTCCTCCATAGCTGCTTTTGAGCTGGACAATGGCAGTGGGGATAAAATATTTTTTAAATGCCTTCATCATCTCAAAAGAGGTAAGAATAGGGTGTGATGTGTCATCAAGGATTTGTCAGCCATTCTGTCTACTGCTCTTGACTGATGTTCTTGGAGCTGGATCAGTGTGCAGCCTGTGA
This sequence comes from Myripristis jacobus, assembly GCA_900302555.1. Taxonomy (NCBI): domain Eukaryota; kingdom Metazoa; phylum Chordata; class Actinopteri; order Holocentriformes; family Holocentridae; genus Myripristis; species Myripristis jacobus. The sequence continues at coordinate 14,114 of OMLB01064132.1, read as the reverse complement.
TTTTGGTTCCCTGGCTGACCACTCTGGAGTCTGGCTTTGCTCTTCACAGTCAATTGACAGGACACAATGTTGAAGGTTATCACACTTTCAATTAGAGATTGACAGACACTGCTCAGGATTTTGACACTGAACCCTCCAAGTTTCTGCAGCAGAAAAAGTTGCTGCTGCGCCTTCTTATATACAGTACAGGCTCCCCATGCCCTGAGAAGAGAGTCTGGTCTACCTCAGGGCCAAGGCATTTAAAACAGGGTACTTGCTCCACTTCTTGGAAATTAATCTGCATTAGCTTTGGTAGTGCGTGGGGCATGACGGTTCAAGATTCAAGATCTCTCGTATCAAACCACTCAGTCAGGTCAGCAACCTAGCACACATATGTGTTTAAAGACTTAACATTGGTTCTGCGTACTTCACTAAGGTGAAGCAGCCGTTGATGCACATGATCTCATTGGTATAAATAGAGAATAAAACAGGGAAAGGGCACAGCCCTGAGGAGCTGCCAGCTGTGTTTAAAATGAACTCATCAGAAAAACATCTGTTCAGACTGACACATCGGTGTTGGTTGCATAAAAACTCTTTGATCCGTAAGATCAGGGCTGGGTCAACTTACTTACTTACAACTTACTTATTTGCGTGCACGGTTATAAGTTGATGACAAGTTCATGTATAAAACTCGTGCATATGCCCCTGCCTTGTCTAGGTGTGGTGATAGCACGAATGAGTATCAAGTTTGCATCTTCCAATTCCCCTTTTAGCCTTGTATGCAAACTGCAACGGGTCCATTTGGTTGCTCAGTGATGCCGTGAGCTGTTTGCATGTAACCTTTTCCATACATTTGCTGAGAATGGGGGTACAAGCTATTGACCGAAAGTTGTACATGTCTTTTGCCCTGAGCTTCTTGGCAGCAGGGATGATCGCAGATGTTTCCCAGATGAGTGAGACTGAGCAAATTTCAAGAAAGATTGGAATACAGTTGGTATACCGTAAAGAAAAAACTCCAGTGAACGTGTCACTGTTCACTGGAAAAACCCTTGTACTTAAAGCAATGCCCCACAGTTTCATCATTTTTGTTTTGTACTCCATGTAGGCACTAGCCCAACATATATGTATTAATAAAACACTCAGCTTAGACTGTGACTTCTCATATCACTTCTGCCTTCTCATATTTTCTCCAATAAGTCACTGCTTTCACTTGCATAAAAATAAAATGTGTCACTTCATGTGCAGCAGACATTTAAAGTAACCCTCTCATAGGCATTTAGAACAACACATTTCTGCACTTGTTTAGACGGATTTACTGTATGGTATCAGTTTGCATAGAGATGAAATAAAATGGATATTTATTTTCAGTTGTGAGTCATTTCTTGAGAGGTCAGAGTGTTGTGACGGTCAGACAGCAGTTTACAGTGGCCAATATTGCCACTGTCCTCCTAAAGTATATCATCCCACATGATGGTTTTATGGCCTTTGTATAACCATACGTAGACACCTGTGGAAATCATCATCATCAGCTGGACATGTTGACACTGTTTATCGATGGCTATGTATGCATTGCTGATTTATTGCAGTGTTTTATTGTGTGGTACTCATAAATCAAAACACACAATGGCTTGTTGTGACTGCCTGTTTGCTGTTGACATGAACAGGTTCTTCCACCTGCTACTCTTAATGATTTATCTTTTTTGGTTTGTCTTTGTTTTACTTTTACTTTTTCTGATATTTGACCTCAATTTATATTTTTGTGCATATTCTATGTGTTGCTGTGCTTTTTGGATTTACATATCTTTTGTACACCTTTGTTTTACTCAGAAGTGTTTTGAGACAAAAATAATACATTTTACATACATTTTGATTTGACTTTGACTAGTCAGGCTTTGTGACAGGAGCCTTCCTTCTTCTTGGTATATTATAATTCATTATATATGTAATCCCTTCAGTAATGCTTTTATTCACCACACCATTTTACATTGCCAAAAGAAGCAGACACAGACAAAAGCAAAGAATAATAATAAATTATTTGAAGTGGGCTGCAGTATCAGACCACAGACAGGGCTGGTGCCATCATCCAAGATGTTTGAATGCTTCATCATAGATCTGCTGAGACAGCTGGGAGAGTCAAGCCATAGACGAAGAGGGGGGATGGGGATGATTTCATTGTCTAGACTTGGGTTTCTCACGTCCTTCTGAACTCTCAGTTTACCTGTTTAAATCCTACTGCTGTTTCACACAATCCATCTGAGTCAGACGTTCTCTCGCTGTGTCAGACTCATTTCTGAGGTCACGTAGGAATATCAGTCAAGTGTGATGAGTGTGTCACCGGCCTCAGTTTTAGGCATCACAGCTGCCTGGGTCGTTACGTCAGCCGTGTGTCATTTTCCCTCAGTGGATTGACACACCTTATGTGTGATCTAATTTTGGCAAAACATAAAAAACAGACAGGCATTACATCCGGCTCACACAGGCTGGGAGGAAAATCAAGAAATCTTTTTTTTGTGGCTGTACCAGTCCAGTTTATGGCAGGCAGCAACGAGTCAGGGCAGGCAATCTTAAATAGAAACTCTGAGGTGAAAACTGCCTTCAGGAGATGAAGGTTATCACTGTGCTATGTGGCACAATGTAGCCATCAGTAACAGTATCTGCTTCCTGACTTTTATTATAATTAGATTTAAGACATAAAAATAATGGATGAGCTGTCTTCAGTCAGCTGCTGGCCCACATTTACTTCAGTGCCCCGCGTTGTTTCAGCCAAGTTCCTGGACGGAGGGATTTGCTTTCCAATTGAGGGTATCAGAGCCTCCCTCGCTGTGCACTGTCCCCACCATTCACACATCCAATAGGAACTGGATAGTGCTTGGCAGTCCCTCAGACTGATATGCCTCTCACCCATCCGGATTACCTCTTGCTCCCACTTATACAGATATGCCAGTCTACCACTTGGGGAGGTTTAACCAGTAGCAGCATTAGGAACTGATTTCACGAGAACAAGGCAAGTGGGACTCCAGATTTCAAACCCGTGCTGGGAGCAGCTGCACCAGTGTAATTGACATTGCCTGCTCAGATTTTAGGGCGGGCCAAATTTAGCCCAGGTCTCAGCTCTTGGCCAAGGCTCAATATAGCTCTAAGGCTTAATGCTGACTCAGAAATACCATCTCATCCTGAGGCTCTACTGACAGACGAGACACTTAAAGAGACCTTGTTCACTTGTCAGGAGTCACCCTGATTATTTTTTTTTTTACTGGGATCACAGAATTGGCAGCGGCTCTACAGACGGTCATTATTGTTGCTAAAGATGTGTTGTCTGAGAGGATGTAAGAGACACGAGGAAACAAACACTGAATATGGTTTGATCTCGTGAAGGTTTGCTTCATTTTTTATTTGCTTTTTTTCTCCCCAAAACCAAGACTGATTCAGTATTTTACTGCAAACTTCATTCACGTGGGTGAAATCAACAAAACATTTAAGCATACTTAAACTTGTTGGTGGAACTAGTGGGCGGATTTGAATATGCATGATATCAAATCTAGCGTTTAAACACTCACACATCAAAGACTTTTCAGTGAGTTTCAAGTTGTTTTTTTGGTGAAATTCAGGGACTCATAATGTGCGTGTTTCAGGCAAGACATGACACTGGCAAAAATTTGAGAGATGCCACATTTTATGATCTTGCGAGAGAAGCAGGGCCCCATGTTGATCAATACGGATGCTATGAATAAATATTGATTTGAAGTACTTAAGGTCATACACTCACTTCCTCAGACTTATACAGCACCATTTCTCCATATATCACACATTACAAGGATTTTTAATACACATGGGAAGCTTGAAATTTTACGAGTGTATTAGATCAAAGTACAGACTGTCAGTGTGGTTAAGGTTGAATTAAATTTTTGCCAATTTCTGTGAATCAAGATTTTGTGAGTGACTTCTTCTGACTTCTTACAACAGAGGGGCCTAATGTGGAGAGTGTCTCTGTAAACGATACGCTGATATGATATGACAGAATATATGTTAACACTAGAAAGTAACGATAATGGCAAATCTGTGCTCCAGTTACGACAAAAAAGACAATTTAGGACATGAAATTACTTTGAAACTTTTATTTTCAGTGAATACAAAAAAATATTTTTCTCGAGGCCAGATAAATAGCTTTCATATTGTACCGTATCACATCTCTTTACTGTAGTAATTTCATTATCTTGGTTAGGGAAAAACATACAGGTATGAACACTTCAGTCTCTCCGACTCCATCAAAATAAGTCACAACATCTTAACGGTGACAGATATATCTTAGTATTCTTATCACATTTATCTTTCATAGTGGCTTAAAAGGACAAAGAAAAGAAGAAGACCATAAAACTTCAGTGATTTTAACTTGGTAACATACAATAAAGCGGCTGACAGACCCAGAAGTCCAGTCTGTCCAGAAGCATTGTGGTACATGCCCATGGAATGCGGTACAAAAATGTGTTGTCTTCATATATATAATACACATACTTATATATTATGATGGTACATTTTACACAACGACACATTTTTTCGACTGACAGACAGTTCCTGTGCCATCCCCAAAAGGCCAGAGAGAAAAAGAGCAAGAGAAAGAGAAGAGACAGAGAGAGCTGGTGTGGCATTTCGAGGAACAGTACATTAACAAGGGTGACATTAACGCTAGAGGATCCATGGACATGAACCCACATTCCCAAACATTTGCATGTCCAGGGCCTTCCATCGACCAATGAGTTGAAGCTGTCACTCAAGCAGACCAGACGCTGTATGGGCTACAGACTAAGGCACTAATAATAATAATAACACTACAGACTTAATCGATGATTCCCCGCACACAAAACAATGTCACAAAACAATCCCAGAGCCAGCTCTCACAAAACTGAAAAAGAGTTCACTAGTTGCAAGCTGGTTCGGGACAGTCTTTACGTAGAGGTCAGAAACACTCAGTGCATCCTCAAAAGTTTAATTTTCTGTTACTGTATGAAAGTAGTGAGGCATTTTGAACCACAAAGCCATGCATTATGAGAGCAGGACCTAATCTTACAATATAGTTTAATATTGAAAACACTGCCCATATAATAAGACAAGGTAGTCAAAACACACTACAATCAAAGCTCGGTAAACAAATGGTTTTCATCTATTGCAGCAAGTAGCATATTATTCATTAAAGTTGCACAGAGCACCCTTAGATTACGAGAGAGGGACAGAAAGAAGAGCAGGATGAACTGCAATGACCAGGGTCACAGTCACTTCACACTCAATTCCCTTCATTCAGAACAAAACGTGGAACTGCAAATCCCACAATGACAGGCTCCAGTCTCTAATTTTACTGATCAAATTACCAAATTGTTAATTTTTTGGGGGGGAAATCTGCTTCCTGAATATTCTGAATTGGAAATTAACAGATTAAAATCAGTCTGGCAGTGATCCAATGTTGCTGGAACTACGACTACATCGCTCTCTCTCCCTGTGTGGGAGAGGGACTCAGGAGCCTAAATAAATATACCAGGAAGAATAACCATTAGAAGAGGCACAAAAGTGCATAGTCAATTAAGTGGTATTGCATTGCATTCAATTAATTTAAGAAGCGTGAGGTGTTACGAGAGCGCTCTAATATGCAGCGAGTGGCAGCCGACCACACGCCACGAGCATGTTGCAAGTTGCCTGGATTGCTAAACCAATCTATTCCTAATGAAAGCAAAATAAACAACCAACACAATATTGTTTCATAGTATATTACCGAGTTGTTGTTGTTGTTTTTTTTACACCAGTTATCTGTACAATGTTCAAGCAGCTGGGAAATTTTGTGAGATAACAATACTGCCCCCCAAAGCACCATCTGTGTTATTGCATCGTGAACTTGCTGCTGAAACTATATGGCTCAGTAAAATGGACTGCAAAGTAAGTGTTGTACAAAATATGAAGAATCAGTGAGAAGAAACTTGCGTGGTCCAGGAACTCGTGTGTGGTTACTAGAGGCTATGCTAGTGGAGGTCAATATCTCAAACTAGTTGTGCTTGATAAAGACACGCTTCCTGCTAAAAAATAAGTGGGAGTAACAAATATTTCCTCCACGTTAAGTACATCTTCCTATGTAGAAACGCATTCACAGGAACAGCGGAACACATTCTAGTTGAGTCTTAGTGGCTGCGCACAATGACACCTATATTCAAGGGCTTAGACTGACATGTAGAATTTCATTACATATTAAAAAAAAGACGGTTACTTTGCATTTAAAGTCCATCTATTTTAGGATAAAAAGTGTCAAAAACTGGAAAAAAAAGAGAAAAGATGCTCATACCACTGTCTCCAATGCAGGATTATTTCCATAAAACAGCTATCCATTATTGAAATTTACAGCATGGTCCGAAAAAAAAAAAAAAAAAAAAAAAGAAGTCAAAATCCAACCTGCCTTCATTATAGGATTAATGACCACTGAAGAGCTGTATAAAGACACTCTACGGCGACACAATTCACAATTTAAACAGAGATTAAGGTGCCAAATTTGATGTCAATACATGTCAAACACTCAATGCCCATATTTCACAAAATGTAAGAGGAATAACTTGACACCTGTTCGCTCCCTTTGCCACACTGAGGGTATACAGCCGTGTGGCAGAAACAGCAGTACAATCAATTCTTACTCTCAGACATTTTATGAGTCAGGGCTGCAAGTTGTAAAACACATGAACAAGAGTCTCACTTAGAGGCAAGCCAGGCAGCATATGGTCTGTCCTGTTTGTCCCAAGTGTATCACATTCAGATTATTATATCATTCATAGTAGTTATACTGTACATGAGGACACATAGCTGTTCTTCAGTCACTTCAACACATTCCTTATATCGAGACTTAAGTTGGCTTGCGATACCGCAGTGGGGAAAGCAGCCTGTTCCAGACAGCAGTATTAGAAACTTGTTAGTAGCTGACCTCAGGGCCTTTCCAAGTGAGGCTGATGCAGACTTGGCATTGCAGACCACCGTGTGCTTGGGCATTACTGGTCAGTCAAGTCGGTCACAAAGTTTTTAAAGTCACTTTAGGCCACTACTTGTGCATGTGTGCCATTAAAGGATACAAAGCAGCACACGAACACAGATCTGCACCTCACCGACACTGTACATGCGTAATTTGACGGACGAAGAGAGAGACGGACAGAAAGACGGACGGACGGGAAGAGGTCTAGCAGCGGTGAGGAGAGGGCGGCTGGTTAATTCGTTAGTTGTTGTCTTCTCTGAGCTCGCTGGGCAGGAACTTGTACTGCTGCTGCCTGATCTGAGCCAGTTTCTTCCTGGCCTCTTCCAGCTCTCGCTCCTTCCTCAGCATCTCCTCCTGGGCCGCAATGATCTGGACAGGAAACATGACAAAACCTTTTACCACACAGCCCCTCGCCTAATTTTCAAACTATTCTACTCAGAAAATGAGAAATGCGAAACTAAACCCCAAACTAAATCTTTAGAGCCTCACAAAGATTTGGGTTTGAGGTTTAGCTACTCTTAACAGTCTTAAATGTTTAAGTGTAACATTTGATAAGCCGAATCCATTGTAAATTTTGTCTTAAAAACCCATTTTTATATACTTGCTTTCAATCATGACTATTATTTTATCTATATTGTCCTTCATTTTGGATCAAAGTCGCTAGGTACATGTGCAGTCAATAAGTCATACTCGAATGTGATCTATCAGCAAATGAGCTCTACTCACATAAAACACAGCAGTTAGAAATAGCATCATCATTATGGGGAAAAATGCATTTGGAAGGATTTTCAATCAAAGCAGCAAACACTTATGATAACATTCGATGCCTGACCTGCGCAATGCCACCCACAAACTTGGTCTTGACCACCACGTTGTCATCGTCTACTTTGTCGAATGCCGCCTTCTGGGCTGCCCGCACCAGGTTGTCTGATGCCCTCTTCACCGCATTTCCTGCAGCCTTCAAGGAAAAGAGACCCATTGAGAGCAATAGTGACTAACGGCATGGAAAAGCAAATGATCTTCACTTTTTTTTTTAAAGTCTGTAGATAACAAGTGGAGCGCCATCCTTCCTTCATACAGGTCCCTGTCCAAATCAGCAGGCTCTTGGTCATTTTAAAAGAAAGATATGAGTAGAATAATATGAGTTTTATCCTGAAGAGAAATTCAGCTATCACAGCTGCAATGACAGGTACTAAAGATATTATCCTGCACTGCCAAGCTGTAAAACTGCTGATCTGCATCAACATCTATATGAGGCCCAGTTTCTTCCAGCGGTTTTAGAAACAGCAACTTCATATTAGATTTTTTTTCCTTACAGCCCAGTACTTCAGCACAGTTTGCTTACCTAGTGTCCTAATTGCTATCAACAATGTTTTTGACCACGCTGCAAGCCAGACTGAGGTAAGCTAATTATTCCTGCCCTTGTCAGTGGGGCTGAATATTACTGAAATTGCAGTACGCCCAAGTGCAATATCCAAATTGCAGGGGCTACAATTTTTTTTTTTAATAAAAAATAAAATGGGTGACAAAACTTTGTTATAAAATGATTTAATGCTACAGAGATGCCCTGGCCTACAAATTGTACTTTCCAGATGTTCCAAATCAGAGAATTTGGGAATTTTCTTCTTAAAAATGACTCAAAATTATGAATCACTTATCAAAATAGTTGGTGATTTATTTAACAGTTGGCAACTAACCAGGAATCAGTTTAATAGTTGTTTGCAATAAATTGCTTACTCAATTTTTTTTTGTCTCACTCCCATTTCTTCTTTTTGCATTTTGAAGCTCTACTTAGAACCTTCTTAAGATCCAACAGTGCAAAATGTAAATTCTTGCAATTTTTCAACTGGTCTTAAAATTTTGATCAGGAATGTATCTGTAAAATATTTGCAGTTTGCTGTGTTGTTGTTTTTTTTAAACCATATCATTCAGCTCAATTCGCCAAAACATGAGAAAAGTTCCATCACTACACTGCAGCTACCATCCTAACGCTGGCACACCTAAAGATTCATTCAGCAGCAGGTGCTCTGGTCATTTTTTTTTCCAGAAATGATGACAGAAGTAGTCTTGGTTCCTTCTAGTCTCTGGCTGCCTCAGCTCAACTCACACGTATCACACTGTGCTGGTCCAGAGAAGATAAAGAAAACTATACAAATCCCCATCCTTCCTTTCATCAAAATCTGCAATGTCTGCTAACATGCATACAACATTTAGCATTTAGCATTTCTCAAACTTAAGACCAGATTTCAGCAGCAAGCTATTTTATTGGAAATGTTGTCCTTGCCATGACTCTGAGTGAATCTGTTTTGAACAGTGAGCAGAAGAATAAGATAAGAGCTGATAACAAATATGTAGTAGGCAAGGTAAGATAACAGGAAGCTGAAACGATGCAGTTTGAGTAGTGGACCTGAAATAAAACTGTGTGTTACCTGTTAAGTATAAAGGATTCCTATGTAGGATTTTTTTTTCTTTAGTTTTCCTGCAAAATCCAATCTGGTGACACAATACAAATCCAAAATGCAGTCTGGTAAAACACTGAGACTGCCGGTCTCAGTGGTCTCATGTATTGACTGCACTGTACTACAGTCTCAACATAAAGGTTGCAATTCACTCACAGTTTAAAAGCTACATAAATCAGCTAAAAAACAACCTCAACTATGCACTGCTCTTGAATTTTAGCCTTAAAGGCCGAGCAGCAGCCTTGTTTTGGTACCTGTAGTCTCCTCATGGCCTCAGAGTCCTGGTCGGCTTTGACCTTGCAGGCCACCAACAGCTGGGCAGTGGAGGCCGCCACCTGTTTGGCTGAAGAGATGAGTTTCTCCTCACTGGCATGGCCTTGGACTGAGGCGTTGGCTGCCTCACACAGGTTGCTGGTTGCTGCTGCTACCATACGCGCCTGAGGAGGGGCGAGAAGAAGAAGTAGAGAAAAAAAAAGGAGACAGAACAGTAAAAGCATAAACATCAAACTTACACTCAAAATGTAACCTGTTTCTAACTGTCCTTGGGTGTGGACTTACAGCTGAGATGAGCCCCTGGGACCACTGTCCATCGTCCACGGCGTTGGCTGGAATGGAGCCCACTTTGCCTTGGGCTACCAGCTCCCTCTGGGCGGCTGAGGCTGATTTGACCAAGGCGCTGGTGGCTGCAGCGATGGACTTAGCTGCCTCCAGAATCTGCTCCTCAAAGTCCAGTGTTTCATCCGCTTGCTGGGGGGAGGGGAGATCATATGGTCAGACTGGATGAGGATCCTTCATCAGCTCAGGGTTTGAACTTTTACTACCAGAGCATTCATATACTATACTGATATTCAGGATGATACACAAGACACTGAAGTGAAAGGCCATGTACAAACAAAGTCAAACATAAGATCTTGGTCAGTTCAATCTGTCAACATCAACAGCCGGGCTTGACCTCGTGAAGCAAGTTCAGTGGGCTGGTGAGCTCAGTTTGGGATTAATACTGTGTTTTCAGTCTCACAAAGGTGGCTCACTTCATTTAGGGGGGGATCACCATGGTAACCTGTGCTGCATGGCTAGCCTGCTGTGGTGAGGGTTATGTTCAAGTAAATGGATCAACCACATTCCAATCAGCTGTTTAGAAAAACAGAGTCACTATTCCTATAGGATCCTGATACAGTACGTGTGACAAAAATATCAGTAGAAGCACTTTGTATCCATAATGATTTATGAGATCTGAGATATAATAAAGTTTAAAAGCATTTACAGGCCCCTTGCACACTCCGGCTACAGAATAGGGCTTCCAACAAATAGCAGGTAGCTAGTTAACCACTTTACCACGGACGAGTGAAATTTACTGTTACTGTTATTAACTGCACTAAACTTCTTTACTTGGATTCCAAACAGTGTTTCATTCAATGCGCTCATATTACTTCACCGAGGAAACATTATTTTCTACTATTTCTTTTGATATTCCAGTTGTTTGCCTTTAATCTATTTCTTTCTCTCTTTTGAATAATACTATTTTGTTGCCGCAAAGGCCTGCGATCCCCTGTAGAGATTCATTTTATCTCAAATTATCTAATCTGGATCGATTCAAATTGCCACTTAAATACCCAGTATTGCTACATATTTGTCACAAACCTTGCCTCTTTTATATGAACACAAATGAAAGCTTGAATTCAATGACACAGACTATCTTCACGTTGCTTTATGAAACAGGCCCCTGGACTCTTGTGGAGAATGGGTATGATATCCCAAAGACATGGGCACATTATCTGGTCCAAAACCATCAAGAAAATAACTAACACAAGCTTCATTCAAAAAGGTTCACTCAAAAAGAGCCAGAAATATTACCTTAAATATTTAACAGATTTATACCATGATTTTTGCTTTGACAGACATTTGTTTTGAGTCATCAGTGATGACTGATCATAATTTAAGAAGTGCCACAGGAAACATTATTCCCTTGGACAAGCAAACTTATGACTGAGCCTTTTATCTATGATGACAACGCCTCACGATTTTTCCTCTGATTCAACATTTTCCATCAACACTGGGACAGCTGGTGACCAAGAAAAACAAAGGCGATTTCCAAAAACTATCTTAAGAGAACTTCACGCACTCATATGCAAAACACCTCACATTCAACTGCAGTAGCTCAGAAGATAGGCACAAACAAAGACACAATGAGGTTCAACAAAGAATACCTGTCAGCATCACACATCCACGTGTATTCTACTGCCATCTGCCTACTGACAACACCATGACACGCACACCCATGCATGCACACACACATACACACTTGAACATTCACACTCACACAAATCTGTAGACAGAGCGGGACACTGTAGGAATATGTTTGATATATAGTTGGGACTGAATAACAACCTAATATATCAAACATATCAGACAGAGTCCTGCAGAGAAGGCTTCCAG
>OMLB01064130.1:86528-97544 GCA_900302555.1 Myripristis jacobus | reverse complement strand
TTTCATTATTTAATTTTGATTTAAACCACTAAACTAGGATCAATTTTTAATTGTACAACAGAGCTCTGCTTAATTTTTTATCTTTTATTTGGCTGGACTCTGATTAGAAATTAATCATAGATCAAATTAATCCTTGTTGATGCCACCCAGCCACAGTGTCATATGAAGGCTTGTTTAGGTTGTGTAGTAGTTTTTGAAAGAGTTTCAAACATTGGCAACAAACCAAAAATCTTCCCATTTTAAAGTCGGATTGAAATGACATCTTGGTGTAAATACTCAATTTCCCCTCGGGGTTAAATTATTTTTTTCTTACATGGCTGAAGTGAAATGTTCTTACACAGGAAACAGCTACAAAAAACAAGTTTTATTTTGTACCAGCCAAACGACCACAGCAAACTGCTCAGTGACCATTGTACTCCATTCAGCTGCCGTGGTTGAAGGTGTGTGGTTGTGAGAACATTACCTTTACCTCGCAGTGAATCAAACTAGCCTCAGAATCAAAAATACTGTTTCTAAAAGGTCTTCATAGTTTTTAGAGTGATGATATCTCAAGATCTGACTGTGAAAATTGATGAACAGTGAAATCAAATTTTTTTAAAAAAAATTCTTCAGGCCACTGTGGTCTGATTTTAGAAATCACTTGAGAGTTATTCAGCTACGACCTCTAAAGTTGTATAGTTATATAGTTAGTTAATGAGTTAGTTAGTTAAACTTTTTTGTCCCCAGGGGCCAAATACAACTTGGGTACTAATAGGGGTGTCATGTTTTATTGATTATATCATTATCAAACTTCCTTTATATTTGGCATGTAGCTGTTTTGTCAGTTACTTTGCATGCATGTCAGTTTTGTCCAAACATCATGCTGTCTTACTCATGCTCATCTAATTGCAAGTTTGCTTTTGCTCTATCAAAGAAAGTAGCATTATCTGGTCTTGTAGCGATGCTGATAATGAAACCAGCTGACTTTTAACTGCCCTTGACCAACCAGTTAAAATTGTTTAGTGAAAACATACGCATCTAAGCTGTTTGTATGAGTTTGAGATTAGATTTCTGAATTTCTGAATTCATTGACAAATTATAAGTAGAGCACTATTTTTAGTGCTTCTAACCGTGTGATATTTATTGACATTGTTTAGAGTATGTGTATAGATTATGTACAACAATGTTTTGGCACAGATGTGTTTGTTCGGTACGTGGAAAGTCTATAAAATGTGTGACAAATTATGAAGTTGACATTAAGGAGCAAACTGATAATGTTAATGAGGCCAGTCTGTTCTTGGGCCATTTTTTTTGTAAAGATCTTACATTCCAACTTTCCAAGGACTTGAAGAGAGGCAGAGGGAATCTACCGCTGTTTTCTCCGTTTTAGATTTGACTGGGAAAGTGAGCCGTTTATACATATTCTTATATTTCCGTTGTAATACCAACTTCCATGTTCCTTTGTGTTGACAATTGTTATAATGAATAAGATACAGTAGCCTTGCACTTTACTCTATGGAGTTATGAGTTTAATATTATGGTCTTGTTTGTTGTGCTGTGGGAAAAGGAAAAAAAGAAAAATCTATCCTTGTTATTGTTCTTCATGCCGAGCCTCATACTGCTAACCTTTATGCGCTAAGGAGTTGTGTGAACTCACGGGTTTGATTTCAAAGATTTTCCTGTTAAAACCATTCATTCTCTTCCCTTTAGAAACTCGTGTCTAACATGTCCAAGATCTATAGGCTGCTCTCTGAAAAAGGGTTTTACAATAAGCAGCAATAACATTAAATTTTATACATCAACTAATCAGCCATACTTTATTAATACTCCATCTTTCTTCCCCCTTTGATTTTTCTAGGCTAGTCCTAGCACAGTTGTAAAAGACTACTTGTGCATTTGACTGAAGGGAAAAAAAATATTATGGTAACATTTTACATATTTGGACATGTAGACGTGTTAGAAAGCACATGTATGACTAGCTGGGACGTTTTTGTATGTATGGACTAAAAATGAAGGAGTTCATTCCTTTCAGGTTATTATCTAATAATTGTGGTGACATTACGTTAAGTCTCACTAACCCATGTTCATGCAGTGTGTAAACTCTTTCCACCTTTTTAACTCTTTCCATCACTTTTGGTTTGAATTTGTCCTCATGTGGGACATTATGATGTAAGTAATTTAATAGTTGAATAATCATCACGTCTCTATTTTAATTCTAATCTCATAGGATTTCTAATTAAAAAGCATGTGCGATGTGCAGGCTTAATGTGCAAGGTAAATGAAAACAAATACTGTGGCTTAACAATGGGAAATATTCTTTATTCTATGAAACAAATAACCCCAAACAATGGAGAGACACTGGGAACCGACCATTATAAAGACAAATACAGAAGAGCCATTATTTAACAATCAAATGTGGTTCATTTTACTCTGTTAAGACCATGTGCTGTGCCTTCTGTGCTTCATATTTTAAATAGGACCAACATGACATTGCTGCCTAAATCACTGCTTTATGCAGCACAAGCTGGACATAGTTTGTGCAGACAAAATGTAATTGATCAAAACAGTTTGAAATAGCTTGTAATGCCTTGTAGGCTAACACACCTTTAAACAAGTTAGTGCATTACGTTTACACATTTTATTTTTCATTTTCAAGTTTGTGGCATTACCTTCGACACTTTACATATTTGACTGAAACATGTAGGAACATAGAGGTAAACCTGCACAAAGTTCCTTCTAACAGGCTCGTCTTGTTAGCTCCCTGGCAGGTACATGGTGCAGTGGTGGTAACTGATAGGTGATGTAAACGGTTCACATTTCTTCTGCTTGAAGTGATTGTCAGAGGCTACCAGTGGTGGCAGATCTGTCGTAGCACTCCTTGTTCTTGGTTGCCCATTGGGGACTGCAAATTTTTGTGCAAGGAGCAGCAAATCCAAGATTCCAACCAAACACAAGATAAAGCTTTCCTCTTTCCCTTTACTCCGCAGCTTTACCTGCTAATTGCAATTGTTAAGAAATTGGCTGGGTAAAAATGTCATCTTTAGCTCGATTATAAAATCTGCTGTTTTCATAATTTGCGGCTTTAAAAGGAAAGGAAAAATCCACCCAGAAATACTCTGCCACTGTTTAAACACAGCGAACAGTGATTACAATTCTTGATCCGTTTAATTCATTGTTGAGGTATTTTTCTTATTCCTGTGCATTAACAGCCAAACACTGACAATGAGACATCAATGTGAGTGGTTTGTGTGCAGCTTGTAGCACTTAAACCTTTTTGTGTTTGGACACTGCTTAAAAGAATAATCCAACATTTTGGGCAAAATACTCTTTCCTAGCTTACCCAGACTGAGAGATGATGTTCCATTGTACCATTTTCATTCGCTTTTTCTTGGCCAGAAAAACTCTCGCTCTCCTGCTCTTACTCAAGTCTGGTATAAAGAAGAAGAGATAATATGCCATTGAGTAGCGAGGCCAAACTGGTCCTGAGTGGGGAAAAACTCAGAGTGGTTGTTGCTGTTTTGAATGGGTTTGCCATCCCTCAGTTTATGCCTTATTTAACTGGATAGGGCCCATGCCAAGTGTCAGAATTATGAGTAATTTGTATATTGCTAACTAGCTCTGATTTGATGTATCAGCTTGTGGCTTTTAAACTGGCATGTGGCTAACATTTGCATTGTTTTGTAAACTTTAGTCAGTGGATTTAGGCTTACTGCTGGACAGACTACTCATGTTTTTAGATCAGTGATTGACACAACTAATGCGCACGATGGATAAGAAAAACACCAGTCTGCATTGTGTAAAGTGTGTTTTGTCGTGTAGATGAATCTGTCCTATCCACGTGTTGAACCAGCAGAGCTATAGGGTGTTATAGTGGGATTTTCCACACCCGTCCCATTGTCTTCAATTTTAGTGGCACCAATGTCAGGCACCAGTGCTAATTTGGGACACTGTCGCTGTGACATATTATTGTCTCCTCCTTCTTTATATGTTTCTTTCTCTTACTGAAGTAGAAGAAAATGAGGCAGGTTGTGGAAAAGTGGATGCATCCAAAACATAAATTAAAAGACTTTATCTCAAAAGAACTCCCATAATCAGAACACATGCAGTGCACGAGTATCTCAGGGTGGAGTTTTCCTTTAAAACTATCAAATGTTGAACTAAAGCAGACATCGTTGACTAGGCAGCTATAGAATGTGCAGAGCAAATGAAGGCTTTCACCTCACCCAGTCTAGGCAGTATAATCTCTTTCAGACTACAACCACACCTTGTTGAGAAAATAGTTGTTAGCACTCCATAACCTCTACCTATAATCCACCAGAGCACTTGATTATTTCTTTTTTTTTCTTTTTTTTTTTTCACATGGAGACACAAGCACAAACGGCCACTGCTCCATGTAATGGACCCACATCCATAGAGAAGCATGTCAAGAAAGCCTCTTGGGACTATATCACAAACTGCCGATTGATCAATCCTATTTTCTTCTCCCCCCAGATATCTTGGGGTCATTTATACCTTTTTTATACTTGTAAAAAAAAAATGTCCAAAAGATGGTTACCCCACCTTTATAGCAAAATGTGTGACTTGCTTGTTGGTGTGATTTTCATAGTCAGTGTCATACTGTCAATTGTATTTTCAATATCTGAGTCAAAGAAATGCACTGATGATTATATCTGTAAGCAGCATGTTTGTTTAGAATAGAAAGTGCCAAAGACTGGTGTACTCTCACTTTTCCATCTCAACAGTGATTGAGATCAATTATTGTATGAAATGTTTGTTTGGTTTTGGTTTTTTTTCAGTGTATTGCCAGATAAAGCAAATAAAGATGATTATTTGGCATCATGAAAAGACAATGAAGTGTCTTGACTGTGGAACTGGATATGATACATAAATGCATGGTGTTGTTGCCATCAAGGTGCAGCTGAACCTACTGATGATCAAAGATTGATTAAAACACCCACTGGCAGTGAAATTCTTTACTGCTTTATCAGTACTTTTTAGACTTCAATACAAGTATGCAATTAATGCAATTAATAAATTAATGGAAAACAGGAATTAAAAAAGGACTAAATTTGATTTATTTTCAAATTTGTTCAATTATAGTTGAATATATTTCTTTAATTATTTAAGAATATTTTAAAACTATGTATTTCCACATATACTAAATATGTCTTACTTAGCTGCACTGTAGGATTAATAAAAAATTGAGCCTATGTAAAAATGTATACCTCTATACACCATATCTACACACAGGGATATTGCACTGTCGAATTGTTGCCAAGTCCCACAGTTATACATTATTGCATAATGATTAAACAAGCAGTTTAAATAGTGTGCAGTTTTACAAAATCTGATCAGTCTGTGAAGTTTATCAAAACAAGGAGGCACATTGCTTTGTCAAAATGGCAACTGACAACATGGGCTTTTGCTTTTTTCCATTTTACAATTTCTACCTTTTATTCAAGATGAAGCCCATTTAGCAATATATTCTTTTACTCAAACTCTAATTGATGGCATGCCTGGAGGAACTGCTTTAAGCTTCTTAGTTAGGTCTACCACCCACCCTGCAATTAATATAGCCTTGGTCTACTTGATACCACACATGATTCAACAAATCAAACAGATATTCTACATTTCTTGCTCATTCTTCAGTTCTTGGAGACACAGTCTGTTTTACCATGAGGTAAGGGACGGATTTACATTTCCTCACTCTGTTTGCAGGAGCAGAGGCTTGTTTGAGTGTGTTGTTGCTAGGAGACGGTGAGAGGTCAGGTGGGGGCCAATCACTGGAGGACAGGGCTGTCAAATGGTTTGAACTGACCAATCAGAACGCAGAGTGACGTCACTTCCTGTTAATGTGTGTCCAAAGATAGACGGAAACGAGGTGAGATGTTTGGGAAAAAATAAGAACAATTCGCCGAAACTCAATTGGGTTTGCCATATTTTTTGTTCTGCCAATAAAAGTACAAGATGCTTATTTGTATGAGGAACATATTTTAGATGTGGCTGATGTCAGCAACTTTGCGGCATGTTCACCTCACCTGACCACATGTCATTCTGTACTTTTATATTTTTTATTTTAACAAGTTGTAAACGTTTTCATGTAAAATTCTCTTCTTTGTCATATATGAAACGGTGGAATTTGTCAAATAAAAAAGCAGTATGTGTATATAATATTTCGGTGCACTGAATGTATATAAAATGACAGAGTAGCTAACATTAGCTTTGTACATGAGCTCTGCTGTGGGCATCAGCTAACTTGACAAGAGCATCGCGTGTGGTTCATTTTTGACCAGAGTGAGACCTCTTGCTCTTTCCTATATGCTCTTTGATCCCAGCTTATAGAAGACTTGTTTTAACTTAATTTACCTTACATGCTAAAGAGTAAACGCCGTTTTGTTAATGATATATAATTTGCTGTGTTGTGCGCTGTATTTTGGCTTCTTATATGGTAAGAACGAGTATTTTTTTTTTGTTTGTTTGTTGCAAAGGCTAACTTCTGAGGCTACTTGGACTGCTTTTAAGGTTAGCTGTAGCTAGCTAAGGTTACTCGTAGCTAAGATACAGTCATCACCCTGTAGATATCCTTAAGACAGAAATGTACCATAACCACCCCAAAATGTCGCCGAATTCCTCAGTGACACATTAAGAGGCCATTCATTTTACATAGAAACCCTGAGCTGCAGTTATTTATGTTGCATGGTGCATTTTGATAGAAGTTTGGTTCACTGTAGAGACAATTGTACTAATGAGTGCAGTAAGCTGTGTGTGTTTGTATGTGAGCCATGACATCAAGCAAACCAGAATTATGCCAGCTTTATCTACATGTTCTGCAGCATTTCACTCTGAAATAGGTCGATGAGGGTATGACAGATATACTGACTGGGTTCATGTGCAGTTTGATTCCCATTCCAAGTAAAACTAACTTTAAAACAGATCCACTTACAGTAAGTTGTGTACAGAAAGGTGCATGCATAATTCATAGTGTGTCATCGATGACAAGGAGCTGAAAAGGCAGTCGAGCTACCTTTTGCATTTCACTCACACCAGCTGACAATGTTGAATCATAGAACTTGAATTGATCTGTTCCATTTTTATGGTTCTGTAATAATTTTGCACATCGCCATCGCCATGTAGTGCGAAATTACTTTTTAATTGTTCATAACAACAATAATAACAGTAACATCAAGAGCAAAGCCCTCTGTCTGGTTCAGTATGGATTAAATGAAATTAAGGTGGACTATTGTTTAAAAAAAAAAAAAAAAAAAAGGCTAAAATGAATGTACAGGGTCTCTAATTTTAGTGTAATGTAAGATTCTGTGTTTTTTTCTTTGCAACTGACTGCATGATTACAGTTACCAAAAAAAAAGTTAATTACATGAGGTATCATTTGCATGAACTATTGCTGGCAGTAGTAGTAGCTGTAGCTGATGGTTTTTTTCTTCTTGACAGAGCCTCAAGTCATGAGGGTAGATATTATTTCCACCCACGTTTCCATAGCCCACAGTTGTCCAGACTATGGTAGTTCATGGTTCACCCGTCCCAGTGTCAAGTATGAAAGCTAGAATTGGTTGGAGACACTAATCACTCATCATTCTTCAACTTACCGCAGAGAAAAGCCATGAGAATGCGTTCAACTTCACCACCAGTTCATGTGCATGTCAATGACTCTACACCAGTACATGTCCATGTGAAGAGCCAAAGGACAAGTCCTGCCAGGACGCCTCAGGTTAGACATTTATATCATTATTTTCTGGAGTGAAACACTGTGAATTCTTTTACTTTTGTTGTTTTTGAGCACTTTACAATCTGAAAATGCACCTTCATGTCAGATCTTTCTGATTTCCATCCTTAAAAGTTCTGATGCTCTTTAAGGATAATAAAGCTGTGTTTTTACTTTTTTCCAATCACCATGTGCAAGTCTAAAGTAGGGCTGGCAGATATGGCCAAAAATGTTATCACAATAAAATATATCTTATCGGTCCATAGAATACTTTTAAATTACATGAGCAAGGTGTTTCCTCTGTAATTTTATGCTGCTGTGGTGGTTTGGACAATAATTTTGTCACAAATCTGTCAGTGTTTGGGTGGAAGTTATGTTTCAAGTTAAGGTTAAAAGAGCTAAAAATGTTCTTTTAACACCATTTGCCTAATAACAGCGCTTATTATACAAGTGGACTTGACTTTTTGCAATAGGCCTGTGTTTTTTTATTTGAGAGGCTGTGACTGTTTTTTGTATGATTTGCACGTTGGTTTATAACAGTAGGTCAAAGCTGACATGTGCTTGTTGTTTCTGCTAGAGCTTTCCACCTTAATATTGAAACTGGCCGCCATGTGGACTGACCTGCTGTGTGTGATCTGTGTTTTAAAGGGGAAGGTCAAGTGTGACAGAGGAAACCTGCGTCCTACAGCTAAGGTCAAAACACGAGTGCCATGGATCCCACCAGGAAAGGCCTCCACCCGGGATGCTACATACAAATGGGAGGTAATACATTTTTTGTCAGCATGATCTACATGACAGACATAAGATTAATAAACAATAACAGAGGCACAACCTTTCACCCACCATACACTGCGTGATAATCACATACACATCAAGGACACACCAAACAAAAAGTATGCAAACAGTGGGGGAAAAAAAACCACTCTCAATTTTCACTGAATTTTAAGCGTGTTATAAGAGAAATAAACAGTACATTATGTTTGGCTTTCTTTGGTATTCTCTTTACCGCCTAAATCCACCCCACCTCCAGCCCTCCATCCCCACAAGCCATTCCCACAGCTTAAAGGCAGCATAAAAGAATGTTCCCCCCAAACTCCATCCTCCATATTGGCTTAAAAAATGTTAAAAACAGGCCTTTTGTTGTTCTGTTAACATTGCAAGGAGTTGCAGAAAGAACAGACCTGGAATAGTCCTCAAAGTATGTTTTCCACCCAGGGGCCAACTCACCGCCTCGAGATCAATCCACTCCCTGAGCCTGAGCCTTCCCAGCCTGCACTGCGGTTGTCTGACCTTTCATCCGAGGAAGAGGAAGCGCTGCATGGACGAATTAACCAGTACGAGAGGAAGATTGACAGCTTATTGACTGAGGTCAGCTCACTGAAGAGTGAGGTCAGTGCCTTTTGCTGTTTCCCTCGTAGTCAAAAGGAAAACTGATGTTTGCACACTGGATGACGGCTGCTTAAATGTGTAATTCTGATAGCCATTTTTATTTTTAGCAGCCCTGTGACATGTTTGTTTTGTGCCTGTCAAAGGTCACATCCAAATTACTAATGATACTAATGATTCTTTATCACAAGTCTTGTGTAAATATTTTTTGAAAGCAGCAAGTGCCATCCCTACAGTATCATCACATTATCGATACTGAGGGATTCAGTCAAAAATGTTGTGATAACTGATTTTGTCCATATTGCTCACACTGTGTTTTTGTTTGACCGCTACATGTGCTTGCTGCTCCTGCAAAACTGGCATTAAGAATATTTATGAGGAATTATTTACATATAATGTAAATAATTTAAGGAATAATGAATTGCCCCTAAAAGTGCAAATCCACACCCACCACAGCTGCAACTACAGACCACTTCATAGTTTGCAAACAACAATGATGTTGTGAAACTCACTCCTTCACTCACAGGATCACAGTTAGCTCTAGGTGTGCTCGTGCCAGCTTGCTGCTTCTTGCATGACAGCGAGGGCAGAGTAAAGAGTTCAAAAGGAGACAAAGGGAGTGTGGGAGGAGGTGTAGTTGCTACTGGCTGTTGCATGGATTACGTAACTATAGACATGAAAACAAACAATAAATGGACTATTATTGGCTCTTCATCAAAACCAAACTTGAAAGCCATCTTTGTGCTTCTGAAGGCATCCAATGACAGTCTCACATGATTTAGGTCAAATCATGGATCACATCCAGGTTCATTCTGGCCTGCATCTAAAACTGAGCTATTAAGCTGACCAGTTATCATATCAGTTGTCTGTTCAATCACTTATTTATGCCTCTGCTTATTTTAATTGCAGATTGTATCCCTCTTTAGTGCCTGTCAGTCTGCCTCCATGACTTATCTTGACTGATGCCAGCGTCACTAGCTGCTGCTGTACCTCAACTAACTGTAATGAGCAGAGAGGCTGCATTTTATTCCACTTACTAAATTCATTTAATCCAAAAGTGTTCATTAATTGAGTTGCATAATTCAGTGATAGTCCTCCATGGATGAAAAGGCTGCATTTTATTTCAGTTTTGTTTTGTACACTTGTTGAATGGCTAAAAAGATACTTAACTGTGTAAGAAAGTAATGGTTTCCCAGGCCTTTAAACACAGTGGGCAACACTGCAATGACACAGTTTGTAGAAACTGAACTGCCATGCTGTAGAAAAATGTGTAGGTAAACAGCCTGCACTCCATATCAGTGTGTCTGTCCGTGTGTCTGTCTGTACTGTATGTAGGTGGAGCTCCGCAGGAAGGAGCAGATGCTGGAGCGCCAGTCGGAGCAGCTCAGCGTCTCCCAGCGGGTCATCGCCGAGCAGGAGGAGGAGCTGGCTGAGGTAACCAAGGAGCTGGAAGTGACCGAACGTGAAAATGCACTCTTACGCCAGTCCATGGAAAAGATGCTGGAGGAGACCGACTACAACAGGCAAGACAGAGAGATTGATCCGGAGAGCGGCTTTTATCAGCAACATTATTTAAAACTTTTCCACCTTTATTTGAACAAGAGAATATAAGGACGGGATTTCCCTCCAAGCACTTCAGTGTGAATTATGATGTACTGAACGCACTGAACTAGAAAAGCTGAGGGGAAATTTCAATGAAATTTTTAAACATTTATGCTCACCCAAGGTGGATAAAGGTTGTTTTTAATTTGCCCAATATTCATAAATTCTTGCTTAAATTTCTCATTTTTCTGTTGTATATTTTTGCTGACACAGTTATGCATTTATATCAAGACCTAATCCAATTTTTTGTTCAAGTATATATTATACAGTATAATAATTTCTAAAGCGGGATTACATAATCCCTTAATAATATAATAGAAAGAGGTTTG
>OMLB01064130.1:74153-86508 GCA_900302555.1 Myripristis jacobus | reverse complement strand
TAATATAATTGAAAGGGGTTTTTTTTGTTTGTTTTTTTTAACTAAGAGGCAACATTCCTCTTGCCTTGTCCACTTTTTGCCTTTAATTACAGCCTGTGCTCTTACTTCCATCCGAGTTTCATTTTTTCCAAAATCTGATTTTAAATTACCGTATTTAGAATTTGTTCTTGGGTTTTTTTCATTTACACAAAGCTAAACATCTGTTCCTTACAATTTTGGAAATATGAGATATTTAGTTTAACATGTGATCGGTTTGTAAACTTTGATAGTACAAACAAAGTGAATACTGTTCAATACACTTCTGTTACTAGGCTGATGAGCCTCCTGTTTTCCACACTTTTAAATTGTGGTAATATGATGCAGTGACCTTTCTTAAAGAGTTTTAAGTTTAGCATTTCAAAAGCTGTATGTAGTTTTACACCTCACGGGAAAAGCAGAGCATAGGTCAAGAAATGTGTCAAGCAGGTCAGAAAAACTAAATCACTGAGAAGCAGGTCTCAGCAAAACTGTCCTTTGTTGTCTTGTCCTTGCAGGCTGGAAGGAGACTGCGCACAAAACAAGGACGCACTGCTCAGGAAACTGATGGAGGCCGAGATGGATGGGGCAGCCGCTGCCAAGCAAGTGTCAGCCCTGCGTGATTCTGTTTCCAAAATGGGAAGCACTGGTGGCAGTGTGAGTACCAGCAGAGGCTTTGCCCTCATTATGGGCCTCGTCGGAGGGTCCCTACATGTCCTAGAAACCTGGGAACTCATCTGCGGAAAATAAGAATTACCTGCAAGCAGTAACTGTAGTGGTTCCAAACAGAAAGAGAGGACACAAAATAAACTCGAAAATTGTGTAGTGAGCATACAATGATGTGAGGAGTCTAGATTTTTCAAAATAACACCCATTTTAGCTAACTCATCACAGGCTGCCTCATGTCTAGAGCCGGATAATATTAGGATTTTACCAATTCTAGTGTAATGTGCCATTCTTCTCATGAATGCTATTCATTCTTTATTGCCACACCAGTTTATATTGTATAAATAGACCTTTTTCACAGCAGCCATCCTGACATGAGATGGCAGGTAAACACAAGCCATTGCTAATGACATTAATTAAGGTTCTGTTCCATGTGAGGCCTTAATCAGACTGCAGGCAAATCAGATTTGTTTCTCAAATCAGATCTTTAAGACAGACTGCCTGCGCTGTTGTTAGCAAGTCATCAGACCAGATTTGCGTGTCCAGACATCATTACCCTATCTGCATGGGTTGCTGTGGTAACGACGTTGGTGTTAGTGGCTACATACACAGGTGATGCAGCTTTCCAATGTGGAAGACAGGAGAAACATACGAAAACCTCCCCCCAAAATGCCAGCAGTTTATTTCAGTGTCTGACTGTTGTTCTCTGTGTTGTCCTCCACGGCTTTGCTAGTAGCAGCATGGATTCTATTCAGCTGCTCCGATGCACGTCCATGACTCTGGATATGACGTCATCATTGTATGTCGCGTTGCAAGTGACATAAAAGACACTTTCAAATCCTATATGAGTGTCTGGAGTGTCCGGACTGAGACGCATCTGTAAAAAATCCAATTTGAATTGCACTTCAGACACATTTTATGTGTTTTTTTTGCTGTCCAGACTTTCTAAAATCAGTGTGGATACAATCTGGATATGCCGAAAAACAAATTTGGGCTAGCAGTCTGAACAAAGCCTAAGTGTAACAGAGTCTTTCTATTGAACCAACATGAACAACAGCAGGGCCCTGGCTCTGTGAAGCCCAGTACAGATGCCGTGCCAGAGCCACACTGAACTCAAGAACACATGGCCGTGTTTACCTTTTCCAATATAATTCCAGCAGCCGCTCAGCAGATTGAAATGATTGAGTTCACTTGGTTGCACTTCTGATGTTAGAACAGGTGCTGCTGCTTTATCAACAAAAGGTTAATCTACAGAAGATTTCATACACAGTCAATCTGTAATAGCCAGACATAATGGTAATTTATGTTAGTAAAGTATAATGACATGCTAAGCAGTGGCAATGATATTATATTATATGATATATATAGCACATAGGCTATAGTTATGATTGCATATGTCTTCTTAAGTCACTGATGTGTAACGTAATGTCAAACATTTGGATTTGCAACTACTTTGCAGTTAAACTTGACTAGACAAAGCCAATTAATGAGTTTATCACTTTATTTTGTATATTATTGCAGGATCTCAATCTACCAGAATAGCGCACTCATCATACTCATCATGATATGAGCATGTGCATATTTAAAAAGGCTTGACCATATGAAATGAATGAGAGAGATACCAGTTGCTCATTGTTGCACCAACTTGCAGTTTAGCATAGTGTGGTATCAACTCACCGTCTGACCTGTGGCTTAGACCTAAATGGAACAAAACCTTGATTAATGTCAGGAGTAACATGTGTTTACCTGCTAATTCATAATCCAAAAAGGCTGCTGAGGTTCACTTTTCAAAACTGCTGATGTTCATTAAGTGTACATTGCTGTACACTGTACAGCAAGTAGCTGTAAGTGCTGAATTCCTTTTTGTGTTTAGCATTTTACTGGGTTCAAATGTCCTGCCACCGCTGAACAGGTGTGGGAAAATCTAGGAGATAATGAGGTAAATATTGGGTTTTTGGACCCATAGTGCAATTGTTTGGCTTCAGAGCACTTGGTTCATGTTGTATAAGCTGAAGCAACTCTGTTTTTGTTTTTGTTTTTCCAATTTTCGGAACTCTATGAAAACATGCTTTATTTTTCTTCTGCTTTGGCGGTGAAGAGGCTGTCTGGCTCTGACTCTTCCATCCTCGCCCGTCAGAAGGAGCTGTTGCTGCAGAAACTGGAGACGTTTGAGGCCACAAACCAAGCTCTTCGCCACCTTCTCCGAGAACAACATGGATGCCAGGTACAACCTCCATGTCAATAAAGGGAAGTCTGTTGATGCAGCTTCAAATGACTAAAGCACCGACACATCAGGGGTAGGATTTGTTCAGAGCTTGGTTTGGATGCATATTTTTATCATTTGGATGGGTGCCTAATTAGATTTCTTTATACAGGGGTTGATGCAGTTTAGACTAGGCAATTTTAGATTTTAGGTATTATTTTAAGGTACTACCATGGCGTTAACAGTATGGATTATAATCCTGATTGGCATGATCAGCTCCTGAATAGTTTCCTTGAAGGTTTTACATCAGTGGTCAGAAACCTATGGCTCGCGAGCCATTTCAGCCTCCTCAGAAAAAATATATCGTATGAAAAGAAAGAACGGCTCTTCAGGGATAAAAATGTTCCCAAACCCAGTTTTACATAATAAATGTTTGTCTAGTAGTGTTCAGCCTTGTTTAGTACAGTGACTAACTTTAATGTGTGTTGATATTGTCTCTTTTTGGGCAGATGGAGTCAGTACGGTTGGCAGAACAAAAGGACACATTACTGAAGAGACTGACAGACACAGAGGCAGAAAATGCGGTGAGTTTTGGAGGAACTTTGTGGAGCTAATTTTCATTTTCTCATGTTCTCAGTAGTTATCTTGGGGAATCTTCGGTTTCCCTTTGCAAAAACAATTAGGCCTATAGTTGTGTTTACACTTTTTTAGTCCTGTGCAGATTGTGCATAAAAGAGCAAATATTGACCTGTATTTTAGTTCTGGGTTTGGAGAAAATGTCTTGAGGTGAAATAATTTATTTTGACTGATTAATTGTTATCAAATACCTGGATACGTTTTTACCTTTGTTTTATCCTTTGCTTTTACAGCATCTTGTGGTGAAAGTTCAAGAGAAAGAGAGAGAAGTTAATCAACTCATCAAACTTCTAGATACAGAGAAGGTACTGTAAGCATGCAGTTCACCATTTGTGATGCTTCTTAGTATAAAATATGGTTATATGTGATTGTAGACTTCAGCATTTTTATATGATGCATTTAATATTTTCATTTTGTATGTAATGTCACTAATGAGAATTTTGCTGGATATTGAGGATGTAGGAAAATGCCAAGGCCACAGGTGACTTGTCCAAGTCTCTGGAGTCAACAAGGGCCCATTTGCAAGGACAGCTTCGTAGCAAAGAAGCTGACAACAACCGCCTCGCTGTGCAGATCAAGGTTTGTGACGGGATCTCTTATTATATTCATTTTGCACAAGACATAGGCATGAATAATGTATTTGTCCCTGTGTTTCTGTCACTCTTTCACAGCACAGTTACACTTTACAGTATTTCTGTTGTAGCCTACTATAATTTTTTGTAGTTGGTGATGTAAGTAGCGATTGTTATACCAATGTTTATCCTTTGTTGTTTTCTGTGGGCTAAGGACCTGTTGCTTTGTTGTGTCTATTACTGAAAAAAGCCCCCATTCCCAATGGACAAGTATTGTCTGTAGCCATGGAGACAGACTCTCATGAGCTTGTAAACACTGAATGTGAGCCGACTACTCAGAAAAAAGGGCTATCCAACATGGCTTTTGTCTTTTTCCTGCCATGACTGTCATCTGGCATTTGTTTGCAGATGGAAAAAGGCAGAAAAGGATGAACTCACTGCACCAAACTGAGAATGTGCTCAGTAAGACTTGGATTTACTGCTAGGCTATAGGCTCTGATCAGCAGACTCACAAGAACCTTTCACTGACTTACTTTTCCACTTTGTAAAACTTTGATGTGTACCACGTGTCATAATCTATAAAATTACCTTTCATGCAAGCAGTGCTGATATCTAGTTTGAATCGAATGGCCTTGGTAACTGAAACACTCAGACACTCCATCAAAGTCATTCAGTGGCTTTTATTTATGTCAACATATTATTCTAAACTATTGTGTGATATTCTATGATAAAATAGGACCATAAACCAGTTGATTATTTTGTAATCTTCTGTCTCAGATGGAAACAGAGTTATGCACATCACACTCCATAGAGGTAGAATCGAGATACCCATTAGGCAGAGAGGACTGGCCAGCACCCAGCGAGCCCCTCCCCTCCTGAAGCTGTAATATCTTATGCTGCCCTCCTTTCAGTCAGAGTGACACAGCTATTCAAGAGGAGCCAGCTTTGATGGACCCGTAGAGTTGTCATATTTCTCTGACAGAACCAAGATTCTTCTAAGTCTCATAAACTCGGTGAAAAGCTGACCGTGAGCTGCATGAAAGGAGGTTTTAATGACCTGTATGACTTGCCCCTAACATCTTGGCTCAAATTTGATCACACTGAGTTGATAGTGCCTCACAAAAGTGTGAGGAAATGCTCAAAGAGGAGGAGCCCCCCTGAGCATGAGTAGTGCCCATGATGTGATCACACCCACAGTGGAATTAGCAGGCACACTGGGTGGCAAGTCCCTGCTCTTACAGCTATATTTGTAAGATTTTGGTTGCACTTTTGGATGTTAGGGTTGCAGAATTGTATAACACTAAAATATCCATAATGACGAGCATTACACACCTTGGTCAACTCCGCCCATCTCTGCTATCCGCCCCGCTGGAGGCGGACCAGTGAATGGTGACCTGTTCTGCCAGAAAGTGCAAACACCTTTTAGCCCAAAAAACACTTCCTGAATTTCACCCAGTATTCCACCTCCATGGATTTCATGCTTTTTACATGGTTAAAAAAAATCTGTATGACCTACATTCTTAGGGTCAAGATGGTTTATGGGTCCAATGGTGTTTTAGCGTTAACTGTCACTTTAATTTGGACTGTTTAGAAACCATACCTATATGTACCACACATCTTGACAAGGGTGCCATATTTTCCTCCAATGCAATGGGTTGCCATTTAAAAAGTCTGATTAAGTCCGAGAGACATTTCCATTGCAACTTTTGAAATTATCAAATTCAGGGAAATTCATTTTCTTTAGCATCAACAGGATGAAATGGGTTAAGAAAAATTAAAAGAAAAGGACATTTAACCTTTGATGTGGGAGTGTGTCAGGGAATTCTTGCATCTGCAAGGACTCAGAGGAATCAGTCAGTATAGATCTTAGGGATAATTCTTTCTTTGATATTCATCATGGGAGAGGAACGCCACAGAAATGAAAAGCTGTTCTCAATCAAGCTAAGAAAATGTGTGGTTCTTATACAGAGACACTAACAACTCAAACAGTAAGCAGTCATTGTACAAGGCACTTTCCTTGTCAAACACATGATTAAGAAGGCTAGAACCACTAGTCTGGAAATTCCCTCTAAGTATAAGAAAAAACTTACTATATGCCACAGACAATACAACGATTCATATCTCTAACATGAGATGGGGTAGACACACAGTTCACCCAGAGGACTTAGCTATTGTCTGTTCCTCCAACACACAGATACATTCATAAGCGAACAGCATGTTCAGCAAAACGTAGTCCTTACAAATGGATACTTCATCATGACAAAAGGTCATAGGACACAGTTTACTTCTACAATGTTACAAGCATATTAGTATTTTCTCACAGTATCACCCTGCAGAGTATTTCTGTTTCCTTATTGAGAAAGACATTGGACAATGAGTGCATCCTGTGGACATATAGAGATCAGTTGGCAGCCATGCCATAATACATTCATGTCCTATCACAGGGATGAATCCTCTTTTCGTGCGACAGATTCTCCCTTGACAAGAAATCCACTGCCATGTTTTGTTAAAAACAGGTGCTGGCCAGTCCTTTCTGCCTAAGACACATGCACAAGAACTTAAAGATAATTAAATTGGAGATGCTACCCCCTTATTGAGTTATTGAAAGAAGCTAATTTAAAAATTGTTTAGTCTTAAGTTTATTCTTAACTGAAACAAAAGCTTGCTTTGCCAGATAGACTGGTCTCCCCACCCCAGCTGCCCCTAAAATATTTACTTGAAATCACCGATTTTATCTTCTCTATTGGTCTAGAATCTGGACCGAGCAGCCAACCAGCAAAGGGGCGAGATGGAGCATCTCACAGACCAGCTGACGAGGCTGAAACAGCAGGCCAATGCAGACCGGGAGGCTCTGAAACAAGCTACGCGATCCCAGAAACGACGAGCTGAGCGTAGTGAGGACACTGCAGGCCAGCTCAGTGCCCAGCTGCTTGACATGGTATGGCTGTCTAGCTTTACAACAGAGTCAAAAGGCCATTTCACTTGTGTTTTTGGAGTGCACATATAAAATAGACAGGTTCCTTGAGTAGATTCACTCAATGCTTATCGTGACTTTGGCCTATAGATGGAAACCCATCATACCCCATCAAAACAAATCAGCCAGGAAATGTCCAGTGGTGTGGTGTGGTGTGGTGTGTCATTGTGTTGCAAGTAGAACTTGTTATGAAACTCTTGGGAAGAATATCTTAATGGGGATGCTCACATTAGGGAATTCTGCATGTATCTCAGGATCTCCTCCCCACATTGTATCATTCAGTCGCAGAGATTTCACTATATGTGGACTATTACCTCAAACCCCTTTTAACCAAACTTCAAAACTTCTTGATGATTTTTTGAGACTCATTGGCAGTTTTGGTCCCATTCCTGATAAGAGACTTCTACTCTCTTTTGATGTGCAATCTTTGTATACTGCATATGTCAAGAGGGACAGCTTTGTATACGGTTTTTGGGTACAAGGGAAAGTCCAGAGCTGCCTTAACAGTTCACACCTCTTAACAGAGCTCATACCTTTGGTTCTCACAAAGGACCATTTTGAGTTCAATGAGCTCTACCTGCAACTCACTGGTTGTGCATTTGGTAAAAAAAATGGCTTACAGGTCAAATAAGATGACTAATTTTCCCAGATAGGGGCTGCATCATTCATGGAAAACAACATATTTACCTTTGCCTTGCTTGCCGTAATTTAAATTTGTGCTGCTCTTAAGGAGAAGCAAGTGGCAGATGCCCTGTCAGCAGTTGAGAATTGGAGAACACGTCACGCCCAAGAAGTGAAAGAAAAGAGTCAACAGGAAATTGAACTGTCAGTCTTAAAGAGGTAAAGGCTTCTTTGTTATGGCTAGACCTACAAACAGAAATGGGGTTCTGTCATTATGGTAAACCGACACTGGAGAACTATGCATTTGCATGCAGAAAACCACTGACCAAACTGGTTGGTAGAAATTATCTGCACTTACACGTGCAGCACTCTGTATCAAATAATCAGTATTCAAGTTTAAACTTGTTTTTTCTTCAGTCTAATAGTAATTAAGCATTTTCATTACCACAGCAAGTTCTTGGCTAAGGATAAGTCAGTATGTAAAGCTCTGCAATGATAAACATGACATACAAAGGAAAAAAGGACCACTTTTGTGTGATACAGCCGTGTAGCAGAGCTCAGTGAACAGCTGAAAAGTACAGAGGACAAAGGCCGAGCAGAGAGAGAAGCCCTGCTGAACCACCTGCATGAACTGACCACAGAAAGCACCTCTGCTAAACTGGACAACCAGACTCTGAAGGTCAGACACCCAGCAGTCCACAGAGAGCTTTAATTAAATTCAGTGAAAACACATTATCTAAGCATGTCTGACTCATGAATGTTCCCATGGATCAGCTTTGAAATTGTCTTAACTCTTGCTCTCCCATGGCCTCTTCCTTATTACAAGGCATTTATATAAAGCATGTTTTTCTGTTTTGTTGTACTTGAATTACTTTCCTATTTTTTACTTTATGGAGAATGTAAAACTGACATACATTACCTCACGTTAAATAAATAAATCAACCTGACTAAATAATTAACCAAAGATAACTGTTCCCTATTAGGCCTCACTTTCTACAGTTGAGGAGAAACTGACCTTGTCCCACACAGAGCTACAGCAAGTCAAAGCTACTGTCAAGCAATATGAAAACCTGCTGGACAGCTATAAGATCCAGGTACGTAATACTAATGGAACAACTAATTAACTAATGAAATCAACTCAAGGTATCTTGTGGAGGAGCCTCACATGGTTTTGCTTAATGCGAGGTCTTTGTCCAACAAGACCATTTTTTAAAGACTCTTACATCTTGTGAATTAAACTTTTTTCTTGACTGACATGACTATCCTCTGAAGACTGTCAGCTTGTTGAATGGTACCCACCCAATTTTATGTGTTTATATTCTCCCAGGCTTAGTGGTTATGGTGGGAGTACTTTAAATACAAATACATAAATGAATACATGTGACCCTTTCACACAATCACATCCTCTCATTCTGAAACCGTCTTAACCCTAACATAACCGATTTTTACCAGAAATTACAAAATTCTTATCTGGCACTGTATTCAAATTTGACAGAGTTGTTAATAGGTTACCTTATTATTTACACTGGTAATCCTGACAGTTAAACTTCAGACTTCTAAAAGTGATAGTTCTGGTTCTTGCTTATATAGTGGTATATACGTTTTATGCTACTATATACTGCTATATGAGTGTGATAGATCCATCAAGTTTGATATGTAGACTCCTTCCCTGCCACAAGAATGAAGCAGAGCAAGCAGTTTGAATGGTTTTGTATCTAGTGTGCTACATACGATGAGTGTCTCAAAACTCTTCTGTTTGTAAATGGATGGTCAGGGATGGCCACATGGTCCCCTTTTTACTCTCTATCTATGTAAAAAATGATAATGTAAGGTAAAATGTGCCAAATGTTAATCTATATCAGTATGCAGATGACACTGTTATTTGTTGGGCTGATACTTTCCAAAGCGTTCCGGTACTACAGTCTTCTTTTAATATTATATAGCACAACCCTGTCAGTTGACTGGACTGTGTCACACTCATTAAACATAGAAACCAAACAACACGCAGTTTTACCCCCCTAATAGCAATCAGACACTCTTTAACTATTAAGCAGTTTCTGCTGTACATTCATGAGCCCTAGAGGAA
Source organism: Myripristis jacobus (assembly GCA_900302555.1). NCBI lineage: Eukaryota > Metazoa > Chordata > Actinopteri > Holocentriformes > Holocentridae > Myripristis > Myripristis jacobus. The sequence continues at coordinate 76,735 of OMLB01064130.1, read as the reverse complement.
GAACTCTTTTAATAAAAAGTCCACTAGTTTTTATTTGACTCTTCTAATTGCAGTGTGATTTTAATGTATTCCTAATGCCATTATTGTCCATAAAAAGTCTAAACCACCTTTGCATTCATCACAGCCTGAAGCTACTACTGGTTGTCAGTAACATAATATTAACATTGTCCTCTGTTCAACGTCCGTGTATAGGTTGGAAAGACCCGAGCCGAAGCAGACGAGTACTGCACTAGGCTGGGTCAGACTGAGCGGGAGGCACAGGCGGCACGAGGGGAGCTTGAGCAGGAGATAGATGAGGTCCGCAGGGAGCTGCTGGGGAGGCTGGCAGAACTTGAGCCTCTTCCGGAAGCCCTACGACGCTCCGAACTCCAGCTAAAGGAGGCTCAGGAGAGGGTGCACAGTCAGGACAGACGCAGCATGGAGCTCAGCACAACCCTGACCGATTTTCGCATGAAGGTCAATTGGTCCCGATGCATTAAGTGAAAGACCACAATAAGTTTGAGCACTTGACTTACTGTAAGAAAACAAGCCTATCATTGGTATAGTTTAGTATGAATGTAATATTTCAGTATTGTTGCTGTGTGCTTTTAGATCGAGACCCAAGGCAGCCAGATGGAACTGCTGAGGCAGAAGAACATGGTGCTGATGGAGGAGAACAAACAGCTTCAAAACCGGGTGGAGAGTTTGGAGAGGTCAGCAAGATGTTGACAAAAACCTCTACTTCACACTGTGCACTTGGATGTGTTTTGTGTGTCCAGAGTATACATTGTCGTTACGTTTTTGTTTTCAACAGGTTGATCACCAGTATTCACTCTGAGCTTTCTGCAGAGAAAAATAAATGTTTTTTTTTTTTTTTCCCTTAATGAACTCATCATGGCTCTCTCTGAAATGATCAGGTGTTGAGGAACATGTTGGACAGGAGTGGCAATAAGTGAAAAAAGGGAAAAAAAGATTTATTGTGTCACAAACCATTTAACACTTTAAAAAGCTTTTCCATGTCTTCAGCATACCAAGGCATTTCCGTCATAGACTTCCATTCATACAGAGAGCCTGCAGTCTCCCTGCACCCCCATCATCAGCTTTGATGATGGGATCTCATTTACTGAGAAACCAGGTCTTCAGCTAGCCTGGTAACCGTAATCTCAGTCCTCAGTGCCTCCAAGCAACTGCTGCCTTGTGTAGTGAACCTGCTTCCTGTCATTCAGATTACTGCAATACCACCTTCCTTTGCTTTTTGACAGGCTTCCCAGCAACCTTAACCTGAGTTGTGTTGATCATTATAAAAACATGCCGATCAAGAAGTCTATTTCAAACATACATAACAAATTTGTTGCCTGACCTTCATAAGTTTACTTGCCACTGTGTACTGTGAATTGCTCTGACTGCCACTGATCGTCTTGATTCCTCTCTCATTTCCTCCTCCAGAAAGCTGAAGGAGGCTGGCAGTCAGAATAGTGACCTGCTGGCAGTCATCACCAAACGGGAAGAAACCATCCACAGCAACCAGCTTCGTCTGGAGGAAAAAACAAGGGAATGTACACTGCTGAACCGCAAGCTGGAGGAGGCTCTTGATGATGCTCGCCAACAGGTCTGACTCTGATGGAAGAGACAACTGAATCTGGTTTAATGTTTGAAATGTACTGAACGAGCACAAATCAAGACTGTTGATGTTAGAAAACTTTCTCCGTAACCTTGATGTCAATAAATTTCATTGTTTTACTACTGAACTATCAGTATATCGCATTCATGCTCTGAAAATTTCATCATGAATTTAACAAATTGCATAGTAATAATTTTGGATAGTTAGATATTTTATATTAAAAAAGTAATTCTGCTGTTTTGTAGTAATTGAACTACCAACTAGACTGTAGAATAGACGTCTGCCCCATGCCTAATTCACATCTCAGAGACAAGGTCAAGAATTGTCCTAAATGATCAGGTCATTTGGGATATATATCACTTATGATGCAAAACAAATACAATAGCAACCGAAAAGAAAAACAACAACAACAAAATGTTGAATTTAAGGTATGGTACAAAAAGTATGTGCTTCCTTGCAGCTACCCCCTAAATGAGTTTCACCATATTTATTTTTAGGTTTCTGAGACCAGGGAACGTGCTGCAACCAAAGAACGCACAACCCAGTCCAAGATATTGGATCTAGAGACCCATCTTAGCAGGACTACCTCAGAGATCAACCAACTGCGACGCAGCAAAGAGGAGGTGAAAGCCTTCATCAATAATCCTTTCCCACAGAATGATTGCCTGTGTATCAGCTGTAGTGGTCTAATGTGGATTTGTCACGACCAGGTGGAGCGACGGTACCAGAGCCGACTGCAGGACGTGAAGGATCGCCTGGAGCAGTCAGACAGCACCAACCGAAGCCTGCAGAACTACGTCCAGTTCCTCAAAGCATCCTATGCCAATGTGTTTGGAGACTTACCCCTCAGCAGCTCAGTCCGGGCCCCCTCGCCCATCTGACGACCTGTCAGTCACCGGTCCAAAGATTCCTCTCACAGCTTAAACAAATTTGTGTAGCTGCAGAGCAGCTGTAGCTGTGTAGGTATGCACAAATATATACA